>LUCH01001189.1:35441-65475 GCA_013368495.1 Paragonimus heterotremus | reverse complement strand
TCTACTCGATTCACCGCTTATCCAAACCTTAATGCAATAAAAGATCTAATACGGGGCCCAGTCCAAACATCGCGTTGAAGATACTACACCAGGAGTGGACGAACAGTCTCAATGTTACGCCTTCTGTGATTCGCCTATTTCTTTGTTCCCTATTACACCAATTAACGTTCAGTTTGTGACTTTGTATGTGCTAATATGATCAACCAATGAGTGGCTATGATTTCTTTAATACTGTTGTACATCCATAAATTCGGCTTCTTGTCTCATGAATACGAACTACTTACCGCAACTAGTACGAGGTCTTCTCCTTTTTACTTGCGTGGGAGGTTTCAATCCGCGTACGATTTCTAGGGCTATTCGAAGTCCCTAATTCCGAGTATTACACCTTTCTAGTTTTTGTTAATCAGGTTCGGGAATGACGTGAACTGTGAAGAAATCTGGAGAAATTCTTCGTTTTCTTAGCTCATCTGATATCGGAGACCTCAGTCGCGTCATTCACACATTCACGATCACCTTAAATAAACTTTCCACCAACCTCACAACAACGGGAGTTGAAACGGTTATCCCACACCTCGAAAAAACTACCATGGGTGAGCATTATCCCCAGTGGGAATATCAGGCACAAGGTTACCTTCGGAACTTCCGCCAGGAATCTTACGTCACCATGATATTAAACTTGCTGGACGGGATTGTCTTCAACGTTGTCGTCAAGGCCAAAATCCTGGACACCCCTACGTCAGGCAGAACGTTTACAGAACTACGGCTCTTACCGGATACCCCCTTGAACTATCACAGATTATGACTTCTAGATGCCCTAATGAGTTGGCTGACGTCGACATTCTAGGGCAGTTTCCTGGGACGCCCTTGAACAATTTGTACATTTTGGTGTTTGTGGATTACTTCACCTATTTACACGGTTGCATACATCGACGGTAGCAGCGGCCACTTAGTGTGACTTCCGGGAGCTCCTGGCCAACTGCATTCAAATCAAGGTTTTTGGTTTGTAAAATTTGTAGGTTAATGAGAGCGTGAACAACAGTTCATCAACCGCAAGGCAACGGGCAGATAGAAGGAACGAACCGACTTCTCAAATGTCTTCTAAACGACTTTGTGGACAAGAATATTGCCGAATGGAACTTGACAACATCAAATTAGTTGTTAGCGTATCGTAGTGTGACACATGCGTAGACTCATCATCATTTTTTTGCTAAAACTGTTCAGGCGACAATATTGCAACTTGCATTTTTTTGATTCATTTTGATAAAAAAAAGATAATCGGAAAGTATATCTGCATGCTTAGACCAATTGTGAGTGCTGTTCAGTCCATACGTAACATTCAGAATAACACAGTTAATTTAACTTTTTGAAATGGCTATTTTTTTGCATTGTATATTTCAGTTGGGACAATGCGAAAATGTCGCCATCTGCTTTTCACGCTGCTCCGGAAATGCAAACAACTTTGAGTAAGTAGCCGGTGAGGTTGTCTAAACAAATGTTATTGATCCACTCATAAACTAAAAGTTTTTGGGTTTCAAAACGTTAGTTCCTTTCAGAAGTTTAGGCGAAACAGTCAGGATATGAAAACTGGTAGATGCAAGCGTTTCGTATTGATTTGTCAGTACTAAATTTGCCATAACATGGACTGTTTTTTTTATAACAAACATTTCAAGGTGTTGATAATCAATGAGCGGGTTAAGATAAGTCACTAAATCGAGGAAAGCGTTAAGTTCACAGTTTTTTCTGAACACAAAGAGCTGACTTGAGGCGACTGATTGCTACAACTTCAGCAAACCTCAGCAATCTTGAATTGGAGTGACGCAACAGGTTTCTGAATGCACAAACTAGATCGATAGCATGACCAGTGGTCAGAATATGTCTAGCGACTGATGAAACTAGCTGCTTACTTGTTTCAGAACCCTGGCCGTTCTCCGGTAACACGGACTTTTGCATCCATTTGAACAAGTGTTCCTTCATTCTGCAGATCAGACATCGTTCGGTTCTCTCTATGTAACTTTCTGCGCAGTTACATGTAAATTGGTGAACACAATGTGAGGTGACACCGATATGCTGGTTTCCTTTGATGGAAAGCACTGGCAGCTTCTGGGTCCGAGGGAGTACATGGAGTTCAGCTGCATTAAATGTTCGTTTAAGTAAATTTCTCAGTCTTTACGTTGTTTGTTGCATGATGTGGTTACCCTTAAAAGGCGACTCTATGCAGACTGTCTTTTTTCTTCAATGGTTACCTCTTCGGGTGGTGCTTTTTCTCTACTGTACCTTTCTATGAACTTTTCAGGGCAACCATTCGATTGTAAGACGGAAGCAATCAAGTCTAGTTCCTCCGCAAGACTGTCGTGAGTACAGATTCATCTTGCTCGTGTGAACAGCGTATTTATTAGTGTTCGTTTATGCTGGACAGGTGTGAAACTGTTGAAGTTTAAGTATTGGTCGGACCACATAGATATCTTATAGATAGCTGTTCTACTCAGCCCACCTTCTCGACGTCTTATGAGTATGTCTAGAAATGGCAGGCAGTTGTTGGCCTCAAATTCATATGAAATCTTAAGATTAGAATGATAACTATTTAGGCGTTGCACGAAGTTCTCTACTCCCTGTTTGGATCAACTGAATATTAGCGTGTCGCCGACGTAACGCTCATGCCACAACAAGCTTGCTCTCTCGGTAGCTAGCTGTTGCTCAATTTTCGCCATGAAAAAGTTTGTTAGGATAGGACCTAGTGGACTTCCCATTGATAATCCGTCTACTTGGAGGTACACCTGCTCAAGAAACCAAAAGCTGACATTCTCAGTATAGAGCAACAAACTTACCTGCAGTTTATGGGTTGGGAGTGACAGTCTAATGTGATTCATTCCGACCGGCTCACAAATATAATCAATCGTTTCATACAGAGAGACGTTTGTGAACAGTGACTGAACGTCTACAGAGCACATGAGTTCATTTGCAAGGTTAAGTTTGTCCAAGTCACTGATCAAATCGACAGAATCTTTGTTGGAGTGTGCCTGAAACTTTGGTTTCAATGGAGTTGGAATAGCGACCAACCAGCGCGTAAACTTATAGTATAGGGAGTTTGCCAGTGCCAAGATCTGCCTAAGCGGCATCTCAGACTTATGCGTCTTCTACAGGCCGTATGGCTGCGTTGTTGACGATCCACATGACTTAAGAGAATTATAAGTTAATTTATCAGTCATTATTCGTTAACTGATTGAAAGCAAAGTTCTTATCCGTTGTAGGCCAACTAGTGGGAGTGCCCGGCAAACTTTAAGAACATCGAAATCGTTGATTTGATTATGAGAAAAAGGTTTTGCTGATTAAAGGACAAAAAACATGAAACTCACATTTCTTCCAGTTTTCAAAATAAAAAAAATAGAGAACGATCAAGTAGCACCCTGAATACGATATAAGGACAAGCGTATCCATTAGTGCCACTGAACATACGAAGGTCTGTGAGGCCGAAAGTTCGACAAAATACTCCCGGTAAGTGTGTGTGATGCGGCACACGCTCTCTTGTCATTGTAACTTGACTTTGCTGTGGCTCGAGTTGCAGTTACCTGTGATCACGTTCCACGAGGCAAGAGGGTATTAACCAGGTGCAAAAGAAAGAAGAAAGAAAGAAAAATCAAAGACGGAAGAACTTTAACAAAAAAACAACCCCCATGCAGATGCATGTACTTTCCTGACTGTAGCACATCGCCTTGTATGACAGCTTTTAAAACCAGTCGAGTGGACATTCTCAAACCACCCAACCACAGAAAGAGAGGCATCTATTAACCCTGATCATTCGGGCGTGGTGATTTCATCGCTTGACCAGCTTGCGGTATTCTTCGACCGTCATCAACCACAGTGAACAATGCACAGCGTGACGCATGCTTTATCAACATACGGAGTACCTGACTATATAGGCGAAAATCAAGTATTTCTGCTACCTTTGTTGGCGGTTGTAAATTGACACATCTTCAAAATACGCATCGACGAACTTTTGTGTTAATTACACTGTCAGCCCATTTGATACTGGCTAGATGACCGAGCAACGGTGATTGAACCCTGACAGTGTACATGCCCTTTCATATAAGTGTGTCAGATCTCCGATTCTTGAAGCAAAGTTGAGTGTTCACTAGCACTGTAAACCCTTTCGTTTATTCGATAGGTAGAAGTCACTATGACGTAAACAGTGACGAAGGCTGGCAAGTGCAGGTTCACCTTCCTCCAGGACGTCGAAAATATTTAAAGCTACCGAGATGACACTACCCAGGTGGATGAAGCGATCGACCGTCTCAAGTAGCCTTCCCGCAAAAACCAAATTAGGGTCAGTACTAATCCGATCTTGTAAAAACATGTTACATCATCCTAAACATCATACCGTTCATACTGGTGCCTTTAGCGCAGACTAGTCATACGATTTATAGAGCTCAGCATAACCTATATGCTCTCTACGGAAGAACTAGATAAAAAGTGTTATCAGCAGACTCGATATCAGTCAGCCTACTATCTGATGAATACTTCACTCCAACATCTTCAGGACCTCTAAGTGGTGCTTCCAGAATATCGTTAATCACATAGCTGAACAGGACAGAAGATATCGGAAAACTCTGTCGGACGTCACCTGAGGATGAAGTACGTTTGAAACTGTTGTCTATAAGCGCACATTCTGTACCCAAAGTAGACATATGGCTATTTTAATACCTTCACATACTTCTCTGGGATTTCTTTGCAATCAAGACGGCCCCTGAGAGCATTTCAGGCAACCTATTCGAAAGCGGCAACAGTAAACACATTAAATGTGCTTCACAATACAACGGAACCATCTAGTTTTGGATTAATTAAGTTCGCAACCTCCGTCAGTGGCTCACTGCCGCTTTCCACAGATTCTGAGTGTATGACTGTTATATTTCATAACATTCCATGAAAATGTTTGTGGAGACATTTAGTTTGTTTGGACACAATTAACGCATTCATATTTGCACTTGTTCGTTTAGCATTTTTTCCAGATGGGGTTTCAGTCTCCTACATGGGTGACATGAAAGGACAACAACTAACCAAAGTAGAAAGAGAGGCATTACAACACGAACGTTCTCGTCTAGAGAACACTCGAGAAAGTTTGGAGAAAGAACACGAAGCATCAATGCAACGGGTGTATCAGTTAGAAAGGGTGAGTCCTTTTTTGAAATTCTGTAATGGTCTAAATGCATTACCGTTGATACTCCACTGAAAATATTAGAAATCATTCCTCAAAATCGATCCGCTTAACGTCTGATTCATTGATAGATGAGATTCTTCATGCACTTACTTGGGGCGCTTTAAAGGTAGAATTCAAAAGTCCAGGTTTTTATCAGTATTCTCATTTACTTTCCGCGATAGTAAACGTGTAGTGTTTGAACAGTGCCACACTGACATTAAATTCTAGTCTTATCATTGTTTTGAATACACAGTTATTGTTTCTCCAGGGAAACGTGCTACTATCAACCAAATGCCAGTGCAATTTGTTATTGAAAATTAGTAGTTTTTATGCTGGCGGGCACTAAGTACATATTCCAGACAATTCCGTTTGTCGGAAAATCCCCATAATATCAAAAGTAACGATGTGACGGACGATTGTTTTCGATCGCTATTAGATTACGCAACCTTAACCTGTGCTCTCAAAAGAAATTTGTTCAGTCCTTGCAACTTCCGTGGCCACAGATCACTCACATCCAACCTAACCCCACACAAACGACCGTGTGAAGTAACATCCAGTTAACGTCCGCCCTAGGCCTAACCAATTAGTGTGTGCGTAGTTTAGTACTGGCGTTTATTGTCACTCGTGAACAGTCACTTGTTTTTTGCGCCTTGCCTTTAGACGTCTTGATTAAACCTATACAATTGTATTGATCCAAAAAGGAATTATCGAAAACAATTGTTCGTCACATCGTTACAATTTCATTTCTTGGGATGAGTATGAAGCTTGAAAAGAGACGCATAAACACATTACAGTTTCCTACATGGCTCTGTCAATAACCCTACTCTTCACACTAGTTCTTTCGGTATATTGTTTTCTTTTCCGACGAAAATTCTTCTCATCCAAGCTTAGTTCTCAATATTTTTTACATTAAAGTAAAATTTGAAATTACACTTTTGTAGCAGTTAGTGGAAATTTTTATTTCAACTTAAGTCACAGAAAAAGGTGGGATTTCTGCAGAACAACCCGAACGCTTATCAAAATATGTGTTTATTTTTCAGCACATTTAGTACACCAACCTCGTTCTTGTTTTGCCTCATAGCGTAACCAACGTTTTACCTGAATAAATGGAACAATCAACCATTCTTGAGGTTTTGCTTAACCACGTGACTTTCTAAACACTTCTCTGAATGTGTTCTTTTGTTAAGAAGGTCATTGCATTTCGTTTGAGGCACACTTATTGTTTCTAAAAAGAAAAATAATGCTTTAGTTGAGTTAAGTAGATTGTTTTATATGGAAAGTTTGCAATTCCAGGAAGTACACACTAAGATCTTGACTGTAGATTCAGCTATTATTGACAAGAGCTTGTCCTAATTACTTCTACCTTCTTTGTAGTTGATTTGTTACCGCCATCTGCCTCACTAAATCAAAACATACGGGAAAATGTTTGCTTCCTAAAATATGATGAAATCTTAATGGACTTTCAGTAAAGAAGAAGCATATATTGTGTTCAAGATGTATTACCATTCTGTATAAAAAATAGTCCAAGTATTTTAGTGCAAGGTGTGTCTAAGATATGCATGGTAGTTCGTTTGACTTGCCATTGTTTAGATAACCATTCATTCAGCTTGATTAGTAGTCCGTCTTTTGGTGAAGCCGTTAGGAGCATATACCATTAGACAGCTGCTTGAAGTACACTGATTTACATACGAACTGTGTTCGTGGCATACTATCTGAGTTACGATTCATCCGATGCTACTGACATTTAAGCTATATGGTTTATATTAATCAGGTACTATGTCCGGATGCTCAATCCAGTATGCTTCTAACGTAGATACACTCACTTGTATGTGTGATTCTTACTTACCTAATTAGATGTGGCACCGTTCTTCAGTGCTCTAAAAGTCACGATCCTCCGAGGAATTAATTAACTAATTTTTTTTAGAACACTCGGGATGTAAAAACCGAACGATTTTCGATATGGCACATCAGACAATTTGACGCAATATACCAGCTATCCCTCATCATATGAGTATATTTCAAGTTGACAAAAACATGTTTTAAATAGTTCTATTCGGAACACGTTGCATAGTAGTATATATCTTGTATTAATCTTGCGGTTAAAATAGTTTCAAAAACATCTGCTACCTTAATCGCACGATCATTGGTTCGAGTCCCAGTTTCTCCGACTATCCCTATATTCGTTTAGGAAGCATATAAGCGTCAAGTCTATATGCTGCCTGGTGTTTTATAAAACAGCAAATGTCTTACAGCGTAACGCTTAACAACCAAGCTAACTTCAGTTCATAATCATGTGTTCATTAACGAAGTCATTCCTCCTGCACGTTAAGCAGTTTCGTAATTTGTTAGTAGTAGGACAACCAAACAACTACAGCTGTTCTGGCCAATGGAACTGATATTGAACGTAAGTGTTCATTGTGAACCAATCTCACCAAACAACAGTCACAAGTGATGAACATGCAACAGTCAACCGCGCACCAAATTCCTAATATCAACCAACATTTTATTTTCGCCCACGGTATCGGAAGTAACAGCCAAAGTATATTTTTGGTTGATACCAAGATTTAACTCCCAGAAAACGCAACGAAAGAGATACTATTAGATGCAGTTTTGAAGTGAACATATGAGAAATGATGGAACGTATAAACTCTCATGATACACATCCAGTAACAAATATTAACCTCCCACGTACTACAACAAAGCTGCCTAAAGTGACATCTCTGAGGCACATGTTTTGTGGAAGTTTATTCTTTTGCTTAGTTAACAATTCTTAATCCGCAGAGAATTCGGCAAAACAACAACAATATTCAATCCATTGCATTCGATATCCCGTAATCTCTTCTAGCGATAAAGTGTAAAGTCGATACCAGTAAGACACATGTGTTCCACGTTCCAGAACCAGTTGGCAGTTATCTTTCTACCTCAGTTCTCAGTCATCAATGTTCATTTCATGCCTTGCGCCGAACAGCTGGATCAAAATGCTCGGTATGACAGCAAACCGGTTGACACTATTTACTACATGGTTGAGCCATCTCCACTTGTGCATCTTTATACATTGAACAAAGTTGCCCGATCGTTGGAACGCAAGCTCTGTTTGTTGGACTTTTCGTTGTTTAACTGTTAATGGTATCCGATACGCTTGACTGGGTGCTTACATAAACATTTGAACCTTTGGAGATGGTTTATGCCTCTTTTGCTCAACGGCCAGTTCTCGAGGTTGTTACATAATCTGCCTCCCTCGGTAACTTTGTATATCTGCTTCATAAACTTCACGGATATACCTTTCAATCGCCAAAGATAAAGTGACGTGTGAATGCAATCTTAAAATCGACCTCTTGCATCTTATATTCAATCTTCTGTGCCCCAAAGTCGCTAATGTAATACGCGAACTGATGCATAACCCTCATAACTTATCCATTCCAGATTCAGTGTAGAGGAACATAACCATCGTGGGAAAGTAGTTGGCATCTTGAAGCACCAAAGCTTATCCTAATCTGTGTCTTGTTAATAACCGGTGTCTTGCCGAATAGTAGTTCTGTTTTTGTTGAAAACCATCAAGAAAAATGTTACTGATTATAGGACTTCTTATCAAACATCCCACTTGTAGCGATCACTTTGAAATATGTTTGCATTCAACAAAAAACTCAAACGAAAATGGTTATTAATACTGTGTCATCTTTTATTTCAGTTCCCCTTATGAAGCACAATATGCTGTTTTAGCAAATAGTCTAAAACTTACTTGTGTGATAAGATAATTGTAGACATTATCAGCTAAGCACAAGTATCTGTTTACGGTCCTAATCTGATGGGCAATGTACTTAGCCAGTGTTTGCAGCAATACGATACACACAACAAAGTTCCTAAATTTGATCTCAAAAAAGATTGCTCTGATGCACACGTGATTAAGTAAAACGAGTATCCGAGGGCTTAACTTTAAGTGGCTTAAAAAGTTCAGTAACATGCATATATTTAGCCTACAGATTGCCAGCAGGCAACCTGTTTGTTCTGGAGGCCCCCGTAAAAAAATCAGTCAACGTGTAGGTATTATGAAAGACGCTAGAACAAAGAAACCACAGGAACGCGTATTTTTCTTTCTAGAAACCGATCAGTAATTATTCACACAAATATTTCTTAGATGACTTGGTCACGAATCATGAAGACCCTGACTGTTCCATTAAGAAAAAAAACGGGTGAATAGCGCCTACTTGGCTGAAGTCCTGGTGATCGTCCGAATCGTTATCCAAAATGATGGTGTGCTGCAGTCAACGGCGTATTTGCATCTATACCATTTCCAGCTCTTCCGCTTGGTATTCTTTTATTAATTTTTGCCTTTGTATGTAACGTTTTCCTCTTCTACGATATTCATTGTCACTTTTGAGATGAGCGGCGGCCCGAATCACAGCGGTTCTGGTCAGGCCAAAGGCCATTCTGGTGATGATGAGAACTTTGGATGAGCATCTACTTCAATAATGAATATCTATCACGAGGTATCACTTCAGAAGCGTCAGTATATTATGAGGAATTAACATATTCAGGCTCATTTTACTGGCTCTGAGCAAACTCTGGTCTGACTAAAGCAAACATAGCTGGTAAACCTATACTACTGAATGACTATCAGTGTATTTTTCAGGAAATTTGTACGTGAACTTTGGTCGACTAGATTTGGTCGAAGGTGTCACTGTTACAATATAGTAGGACTATCATTGTTTGTTTACAGTTTAGACAATCAAGCAGTTTGCACACCAGTCATATGTGAATCAACTCAGAAACTCCGATGTGACGGTAAATTCAACTGCACACAAAGCAGTGGTTGAGACACTTGCCACAATTGTCAGAATCAAACCTGAACAATCTAACTGCAACAATAAGCTCTTTTAGGAATTAAATTGGATTATATATGGCTTTTCGCAGAAGTAATTTAACCAAGTGATTCAACCTTAAGTGGAAATACGAACGACTCTCAACTTGTAACAAACTGGATATCCAATAGTTCATCTGCTTTGAGTAAATAGACATTGCTCACTTTGATCACCTGGCTAATTACAACAGAATAAATATGGAAACAGTCGCTAGGATCAGTCAGAAAAACGATCAATAGAGGTTATGAACGACGTGTTTGCTATCAGTTACGCAATCACTGTTCCAACTTGTGGACTTGATTGATTGTGGGCCAGAGGATATTGTGTCCGCTAGAACTATTTCGTGCATATCGCCCACTGTTCCCGACAGTGAATAGACTCATGTTTCATTACTGGGATCAGTTGTCTGTATGGGTGTAGATAAGAGAGGACTGTGGGCCACTCCAGGCCAAAAGAGTCGCAGGATCTGAAAACATCTTGGGTTGTATTTGTGATGACAACTCGAAATGCCATCCACACGTCTATTTGATGATTGCTCACTACAAGATGTGACAAGTTACCAGTGGTGATTAATTCTGAGATCAATGCTGGTCACAGATAAATGACGCTCTTCAATTCGTCATAATCGATCTCATAAACGATGGAAGAATGTATTCTTTTATATCATAACGCCGTACACAAGAATACGCATGTTGGCTAGGCATAGACAGGTTGCTTGTTTTTCAAGCCAATTGTGAGCCTGCGTCTTAAAGTAACTCAACTTATCAATGATGAAGCTTGCAGCGTTTGTTTTAGTGACCTGTATAAACAGCAATTCACTTGTCCATTAAAAAAGAATGAGAAAAACATCAAGTTGTTAGCAATCGGAGTGAGATTCATAAGTGATACGGAGATAATATTGTATGTGGTCAGTCTGTCCGAAAAATCGTTTTTTACAGCACTGGTGATAAATGAATGGAGTTTAATCTCCAACATGCTCTGTGAACAGACTATTCAGATGAATGACGCTGAAGGGTTGTCCAATGTTTCGTTTAATTTTAGAGAAACAGAAGTGTGAGAACTGGTATG
Source organism: Paragonimus heterotremus (assembly GCA_013368495.1). Classification (NCBI taxonomy): domain Eukaryota; kingdom Metazoa; phylum Platyhelminthes; class Trematoda; order Plagiorchiida; family Troglotrematidae; genus Paragonimus; species Paragonimus heterotremus. The sequence continues at coordinate 54,357 of LUCH01001189.1, read as the reverse complement.
TTTGCATGTTATGGCTTCCTTACGAAATGTACCCCTCATCTTACGGATTCAGCAGATATCGGTGCACATTTTCTCCAGTTTAAGTTACTTTTAAATAACTATGTGGCATGTAGAGAAAGCACGGTTAACATTTGATGTGAAAGAGTGTTTCGTTCTGGACAGTCCAAGATTCCTGATAGTTTTCTATGATTCATGATGACAGTTCCACAAACGAAAACTGAAGTACGCGCTAAATGCCGTCACATCAGACATGGCTATGACAATGTTGGAAGAACGTAGAAACCCAACGAAGAAGAACGTAGATCAGTGAGGTGTGTGGCACGAATCAGAAACAGTGGTAATCTGGAGCACAGGGGGGATGCGACTGCATTTTGAAATAATCAATCAGTTTTACTAGGACACTTTAACAAAGAACCTGGTTCTAGTCTAATTACAGTATGTACTAGAACAGATTCTGCTCCACAAAAAAATATGTGGGTTTATAGCGGTGTTAGGCTGTACCCCTCATGTCCTTTTGGAATAAACACCCCTCATGTTCATCTGACTTTTATGGACACAAAAATATGGGATGCCATACTATACTTCCGAAGAAATGACAGGTGTACAGTCAGTTTGTAGTTATTGTGAGCCAGCCAACGTTTTGAGTTCATTAATATCGGTTGTACTTTAGTGACCGGAACTGGTATTTTCACGTGGTCATATTTGCACGGCTGTATGTGAAATGAACGCGCAAAACTAATCACAAATGGGAAAAAACTCTCCTTAAACAACGCAGCTCAAGGTCAAATCTACTATTGAGCGAATAAGAAGAAATAACTGCATAGCAGGAAAACGGACGTGTTTTCTTTGCTCGGTGGACGACTATCCGGCATCCACGAAGGCAGACAAGTGCTCCAGCTTGGCCGCAATCATGTCTCGTGAGGATCTTCATGAACCAAAAAGCGTACGAAGTGAAGTTGCGATAAATCTACAACGGGGTGTTTTAGCAATGTAGTGCTCCTTCCAGTGTTGTGACCGCAAAAGACGTTCGGCCCACGGATTTGCTTGATGTATGAAATCCCGTACAGGTTATGTTAAAACGGAGAATCACGGACTCGTACACTCAGTTGCACGGCTCACGTGTATTCACATAAATCGGGCAGCAGTACATTGTCGTTTGCCCTGGTGGCATCTCCCCATAATGGGTGCACACAATTTCAATAGTCGCTTCTGGTCCCTCGTCTTTCTGGCGTTGAGACGTGCCTTTTAGTACACGGATACGCGCGCTATACTACTCACAAACAGTGTTGTGCCTAATAAGACACCTCTTTGATAGCTGGCTTCGTCGAGCTGACGATGGACTTATTACTCGATTCTCCCCGTATGTCATATCGGGAAATCTTGCTACCCGACGACGAGGAATTTAAGAACACCCAGTCCATACTTCTGCTCTTGAGAGTTTGTTTTCCAAACAGCATCAGTTTCTAAACTCAAGCGGATATCAAAACTTGTGTGCAACACAGTGATACAAACAAGGCGGTTTGAGCAGAAGACTGAAAGCTGGACAAATTGTTCAGTTTTATTCTGTTATTTCCCGATGCATCAAGAGGTGTTTTATTGTGAATATGTAAAATTCAAGCTTGTCTATGAACGAATCGTATAGAAGGTCATGAAGAATAAGTTAGGAAATGAAATTTAAAACGAATTTCAGGTTATTCCGGGAAACTAATGGATGAACCTTGAAGTCAACGATTGGGAGACTTCCAATTTACCGGTTTCAAACATTCCACTTCGCTTATGTTACATAGTTGAATTCTACGTGTGTTTTTTATGGACCACGTCTTTAAGTCAAAGCATTGACCGACATTGAAAACCTTATTATTTGCTCACGACAGTATTCTTTGTGTGACAAACCCAGTGAACAAGCAGTTATTACTGACTAAAGGGATTTATCTATCTCAGGTTCATTTTATATCAGTCCCTCTTGCAGCAAACTATGCGTGCAGAAGAGAAAGAAATAATTAATCTGCTCTGCCGACTGCATGAGCTGGAGTTGGAGAGAGCAGACCTGGACGCTCGGTACGCACTGAGTGGAACAGAGCTAAAACGTCGTGAATTCCTGCTGGATCAACTCCGAATGGACAGCTGTCTGTCCGAGGCGATTATACGTTATCAAGCTGATTTGCTTGCTCACAACAAGGTTGAAACCCCCAAGGAATTGGAACAGTTATTGGAATTGTATGAACAACAGGTAAGTCATGTCATGACTACTGAAAGCAGAGGGTAAGATTGACTGGTAAACAGGGCGGCAGTGGTGAATAATATTTACCATATGGTTATTTACTCACACAGTATACCTGAAAATGACTGGTCTCAGCAAACTGTGTTTAAACACTAAATGTTTAGGAACAATTTCGATCGACGGCGTGTGCGTAAAGCTAAAAGTCCATTGATTTTAGTTGAGTAGTTGTAAACGAAACCGGTTTCTCATCTCCTCCACATGACCATAATGCATAAAGCTTCCAAAGGAAATATACTTATCTCTGAAGTAAGGATATTCAGCCCAGAATACAGAAGTATAAAGATGCGCATGCTCTCATGACAGATTTCGAAATGTTTTCAGCCAATCTAGAACAGTTGAAATGAACACACGGTTAATAGTTTCGATCCCACATTTTGGCTAAATTTAGTTGAGGTTTCGATAGTATTATCAGGATGCCCTGTAAAGCGTGACCACTTTTTTCATAGGTTTATCTTCAGAAACAAAACAATTTGACCATTGTTAAAAAATGGGCTCCGTAGCACTTGTTATTCCTCTTCATAACTAGAAGTGAGTGTTGCCCATTGTATGATAAACACTAGGTGTGAAATATATGGTGGAAAAGCAAGTTTATTTTTAGCATCAACCTCATCATCATCAGCGCCAACACAATTTTTTGATGTTCACTAGCCACATAATCCTGACAAAAAAAGACATTTTCAGTATCAGTCTGAGTTTAAAAACATTTCTAACTGTATTGGAAGCTGTTGTTAATGTTTGTCGTTCGTTTCCTGTTGAGAAAACCAGTTATCATCTACTTATACAAACATGCTCCTAATCTTGTCACTTGGCGCGTAATAACATCTCTGGACTCCAGCTATCACAAGAAGATTGCTTCTGTTTGAAAATTAGAATCTTCCCTCATTTCTAATCGGCCACTTCATCTGTTCGGGGCATGATGCGGACAGTGCGGATAAAAATTGAAAAACGATTCCCATGGCAATTAATGCACTCTCAGACCAGTGTGACCAGGTAACTGTACTGTCGACAAACTGTTGACATATATCCGGTGTGGCTTGGCGTGGTGTGGTTTTGTAGCTCAGCGGATACAGTGCTTGCCTCGTTGAGGCATGGTGTTTCTATCCCTGGTTCGAATCCAAGTGAAGCCCTGACTTTTCACAATTGAGTCTCACCTAAAGTATATCGGGTAGTTAAAACATATGACGCTCACTTGGCCGGTTAAAATTGGGTTAACTCACCAACCTGAGGGAATAACAGTGAATTGAAATTAGTGTACAACTTTGTTAAAACTATTTGTACATTCATTCGAAAATACTCATTGAAGTCATGAGAATGACAAAGTAGTGGACAAGACCTGTTTTCTGTGTTTGATCAGTAAGTAGTAACTAGGGTGAGTCAGAAAAACGGCCTAGCATCATACATTGGTCGTACTACAGAGTGTATGAACCTCATCCTGCGTGGTTGAATAGTGGTGTGGTTAAAACGGTTACAAGCGCGACCGTTGCTCGTTTGACCGACTCCAATCATTCTGTCAGTAAGAAATATGCTTTTTAGATTATCTACCGTGTGCCAAGGAATAGGCCAAAAATGTTGAGATTCCGAATGATGACAGTTGCCGAGGCCATTAGTATCCGACTGCGCAACCTTGACTTCTGCGCTCAGAAGAAGTTCTTGCGGACACAATCTTCCTTGACCCACAATCAACCAAGCCCACGATTTGGAACAGTGATTGAGTAAATGATAACAAACAAGCTAGCCGTAACCTCTACTGATCGTTTCCCTGACTCAGTCTAGTCATTGTTATTTTAAAATATTTACTGTATTGTAATTAGCCTGATAATCAAACACAGAAAACCAGTCTTGTTCGCTACTTTGTCGTTCTATTTGTACATCTTCATGCATCTCAAGCAGAATTCAACTCACAAGTTCGTAACAGTATCTTTAACTTTGTAACAAAAAACGACTGTTGATGATTCTATAATATGAAGTTTATCATTGCATGATGGGTGGCTGTTTAACTGTCTTTATCATACAGTGAATGGGGAAAAACAGCGTAAACATTTCTGAATAAAACTCGTTAATTTATTGATTCGCTGGGGAGACGCAAAATGACTTAAAGTTTGCTCGAATTCATTCTCCAATTTTGTTGTTTATCTTGAGAAATCAGCTGTGGATTATCGGTTACGTTAAGATACATTATAAGTTAATTCATACATATATCGAGTATTCTTCCCTTGGTTTTTCAGACAAATCCAGGAAGACAGCGCCGGTTGAGCGTGGCTGCCTCTGTCACAGACATCAGGTATGTCCCTTGGCAAAAATTCACGACGTCATTCACTGGATACGTTTTTGCTGAACCGACTAAATCCAATGAAGTACTATCCAATTATCGTAAGCATTGGTTATAACTAATCCAACTAGATGGAATAAGTATAATTACCATCTAGAACTAGTTTGGTAAATTCTTAGGTAGATCGATTAATAGGCAGATTCTGCCAAGCCCAGTCAGCGGAGCTTGAAAAGAGATGACAACTTTGAGACGATGCCGTACATCTCAGCTGATGTCTGATCGGTAGGATGAACGGAACCACGTTCGGCTAACCCTGCAAAAGAACATCCATAAACAGAGAGAAAACTGTTACCATTTAGATAAGTTGATTTGACCATACGTTATGTGAGTACAGTAGAGTAACGGCTAGCTTGCCCATCTCTGGTCTGGATGAAAATATACACAACCAATGGACTAAAACAATAGCGATGTCTTTTTAAATTCTGTAATCACAAACAAGTGTAGTTCTGCCGATGACGGTCGAAATTCCGACTACTTCTGAGGAATCAGCCAATACCCAGTTGGTTTTTGAGCCTTCACAATTCACGGGGACAATGAAATAACTTTAGAAGAATGCTATTCGTTGCACCAAAATTCTGTTAGAATTCACCGAGCAGTGAACGCCTTCAGCTCATCACATTTACCTGCGTAATCTATAAGCATTTTTAACTTCCCACTCTGATAATGGTTTTCAGGTTCAGTAGGGCACATTGTATACCATAATCGAACATGAGCAGGGTAGTACATGACCTTATAGGGCGTCTGGCTAGTGAGATACAAATGTACTATAGTATGAACCTAATTTATACGTTGGGCTAGAATTTGCATTCATGATATGTCAAAGAATACGTGTATGCTGATAGTGGACACACTCATTATGGAAGGCTATTTTGGTAGATTTACCGTGAAAGGCCGAAAGCAAGTCGACCTACTAGACTTGGACTACAACGTGCCAAAGAAGACATTTCAGTTTTCCGTTTGAGCTAAATGATACAGTGAAACAGTTAACCCGGACAGTTTAAAGAGCTCTGATTAAACGTTACTGAAATCAGCCCTGGTGGACATTTACGGAACAGTCCTGTCAAACCAGTAACTGTGACCGGATTCATTGCTGACTGTGTTAACAATTTCGTCCGCAGCTGCGATGATCAGTACGTAGGTATGAATGATCGGACACCAAAATCTCAGACGAAAGAAGGAACGTTGTATGTAGCCCAGGTCTCACTTGCTGTAACATCATACTACTCCATTAATTCATTCAGAAATATACGAGCTGAGTTTAGCGATCGTGGAATATTTGTTGGCTAGCTGCCACACACCTGATTTATTTTAACTTCCGCGTATCCACTGGGGTTTTATTGACCACATGTTACGCGTGTTTAGTCAAAAGCTGTTGATATGAATCTGGTTTGAGTTTTGTTCTGCCATGGTGTAATTCGTTACCATGTAGATTGTACATTACCCACAACTGGACGCGCCTGTCAAATTCTCGTGGAGTTTCCAGTCGGCCCATTTGAAATAGAAGTGTTATACTCGAGTTTCACTCTCATTACAGCTCGTCATTAGTGCATATCTTTGCAACGGTCTGGACTAAAACTTCGGCTGACTGGAAAGTTTATGGAAATGCGACAGCTGCGATCAATCCCCTACTACTCATCAGTAATTCGTTAACATTTTGTATAACTCTGTAAAACTAATATCCCTAAATTTCAACTGACAAAAGCACGCGAAGTATTATTTCGAGACATCCGCCTCTTATCCGTGTTATCACATTAGAATGGGGAACTCGTCATGTTTAGTACTCTGAATGCCGATGTACACTTTATCTGTAAAGCATTTTTGACCGACAGTCTTCTTTTCTTACCAAGTCTTCTTTACAAATTTTCATCAGAACTGGATCTCAGACAAGCAGTGACCAACTTCACAACCCCGTTTCCACATCCCTTTCCTCAATCCCAATCGAGGCCGCGTTTGAAGGAAGTCCTTATTTGCGAACAGCTACATGGTTGCATAACAGTGCTTCACGCCGAGCATCCTGTACCGATGCGCTACCAATAAAATCCTTTGATTCGCCTGGATCCGGCGGAATTCATGACTTGATAGCAATCAAACAACCCCGACCGAAAGCAAAAGATTTCAGTCCTGCTATAACAGGATCAGTGAGTAAAAAACAAGTTAAAAATCGGTCTCGCTCCACAGTCTCCAGGTTGGTGAATACCAAGAAATCAGTTTCACAATCCCAACCGGAATTCACTACGTTGGCAGCACAAGCCTGTGTGGACGGAGTAAAGAGTTCGGAATCAAGCAGTTTAGAGAATGTCAAACCTGTCATTGTTGATAAACCAGTTCCGCCGTTTGAGGAGACAACACGATCGATAACAGCGTTGGCTCGCCAAAGAAAAGATCAGAAACTGCGTGAAGAAAAGCACAGACACCGTAAGTTGGTAATTAATGGAACCGTTCATGAAGTGTACATGGTCTTACGATTGAAGTGTTGAAATTCTCAAATGAATGATGCTAGCCTACTACACAAACAAATCGTTGGTTTAAACGATTGTCTCATATGAAAGAACGAATGTGGTACATCTTCCAGTTGTTGGAAGTACTGGGGCATTGGGAATAGGGGACCGCATTATGAAACAGCAAAACGGGCAAGTAAATAGGTATACCATGATGCCGTATAAACAACGGGTCATAAACTCATAGCATCATTGGTTGTTCAACAGTTGCTAACCTGTTGTCCATGAGGTAACTGAAATGGGCCATTTCACATCTATTACGTCATGCAGAACCAGCGGTTACTACGGACTGCATTAACAACAACAATGAAGAAACGGTGTCTACGTGTGTGTACCAAGAACAATGTGTCTGGTTTGGATGATTAAACTGGCAACATGCATCGATTCATGTCCTGGCTGTGTCCTTTGGTATTGTATGTTATGTTGCCAGTATGACTGAAATATTTTCATTTTTGGCGTTAGACAAATACTTTACCTACTGCCGTATGAGCTCAGTGAGATGCAACAAGGCTATCTGGGTAGGAACCTTGTGTGGTTAAAAGTTTTAGGCCTCTACTTTATTACGTTCGGAAGAACCGCTGGTTTCGATTCACGTTTGTTTTGAAACGACACTATGTCATTCAGTGTTATCTTGAAAACTAAGTTATCATTGTTTTCACATCTGCCGTTTTCAACAGTATAAGCTGCAGTGATTACAGGAGAACTGGGAATTATTTTTGCGTGATTTTAATTTGGGAACAAGACACGGCTGTGACTAAAAGAGTTCATAATTCAACCATAGGAGAAAACAGTCCTAGATTGCGGGCTGGTAGAATCCGAGTGAAAAAATTGGTCTGTAGGTCCAATCCTTGAAGTCTTTCCGAAAGAACAACTGTTATTCATTTAGAAGGAACAGTTTGAAAAGCTATCTGCAACCAAAAACTTCGGTTCTTTCAGCAAACATTCTAACCGTATGTTGTCGTCGAGACAGAGTACTGTAGATGAATTGTTGGACGGGTACGCGCCGCATCAACTAGCCGGCAGACAGAAACCATGACAGCTATAAGTTCAACTACTGTTCGAAACCAGTGGTTAGGTGGTTGCAAGCCTGGAACCGAAAGAACTCGCGTGAATCAAAAGTGCTTCTGATAACTTAATGGTCTGACGGGAAAATATTCACCACTAACTTCAACAGACAGCTGAAAAAACATCACACCAACGTCATTATGTTCAAGAATCAGGGCAATCCTCAAAAAGTTAACCATAAACTAACCACAATGAATACACATCCAAGGATTACCCACGAAAATTTTCAAAAAGCAAACAAACAGATCTGAATGTAACTTTTTCGGTGGTTTCAAAATTTCCTTCAGTGAAGCGCTCATTTTATTATAGAACAAAACATTTCTTAGCCAGGCAGCTCCATATAAAGTATTTAAATTTTACAGCAATGACAAAGTATAGAGTCTTTTTATATAAGGTAGGTATATTTTGTTAGTAACTCTAACAAAGGCGGATAGTTTAAGTGAATCGCATTTCAATTTAATAACTTTCACCTACAACATCCATCATGTCATTCATGATGACCAACTTAATATCTTCGGATAGTCCTAAGTTTAGTTTTCTAATGTTGCATCCCAAAGGTCAGAGCGCCTCAACCGTTGGCCAGCAAATCAGTGTAACCTTGTCAGACATTGGCGAAAGTGGTGAGCATCAAGCCAGCTCACCAGTTTCAGTCTACTTCACTGTATCCCCAACAGAAGCAAACCGGACTACGGTCCCAATTACTGCCAACGGACAAAGATCCCCGTATCAAAAACCCGACCGTCAAGCACGAGATCATTCGGCCTTGACTCGAACCAGTCAGGCCGAACAAAGCCAGATCCCTCTTGTCAGTCGACCGTTGACCCAACCTGATCAGTTCGAAATAACAACACCCGAGTTTGGGTCACCGACTCTCTTCGACCTGTCCCGGGGTCCACCGACCAGGCCAATTAAAGTGATCCCCATGGAACTGAAAAACCAAAAGAAATCGGTATGTTCTATAAAAGTGTTGTCATGTTAATGGTTTCATCCACACAAAAGGACGTAATAAATTGTTCTAAACCAACTATCACAATATTCCCGACAGCTGAATCTGTTTGACATACCCTTTGTGAATGAAAATTGTGAGCCACGGAAAGATTCACAATCGATCTGATAAACACGGACCTCCAGTCTTTTTCGTTAGTAGCATGCATGTATTCCAAAATGGGCCACTATTGTCTGCAGTTTTGAATGATAAGTGACATGCTGCACAGGTATAAGAGACATTGAATAAAGAACTCGCCTCGGCCCACAGTGCATTCAATTCCTTTTGACCTAACTCTACAAGACACCGGTAACATTTCGTGCGAGAAAAAATGATAAAGTAAGTAGCTTATCATTTCTTCCATCACACAGTTTTCGATGAAGCTTAACAAAATCGATATGTCTCCTATATTCCTAAAATTTTATTGTTTTTTCTTTCCAAAGGGTTGTACGAGTAGCTAGCAACATTTATACTCGGGATTAGATATCAATTATATTTTTATTAGCCAACAGCGTTTCAACCCTTGTTTAAATCAATACATCTGTAACTTCCCCACGGTTTTATACTCAGTACAACCTTACGTTCGTCTATACAAAAGGTTTGGCCAATAAGGAGAAACTTCGTCAAGCCTTATATGCAATATTTCCATGACAGACCAGCACAGCAAACTGGACAGTGATTGGTCTGGTTAGTCATTAATTTGGAATTAACTTGTAACAGAGATATCTCGGGATAGTTAATACCCGGCAGAGTGGTCAGAAGCATCCTCAAGAGAGGAGAAGGTTTTCGTTTTGCTGTGCATAGTGAATGACTGGTAAATCACATTAAGATATAAGCTACTGAAACAAAACCGTCTAGTGGCAGTTCAGTAAATTGTATCATTTGAAAAAGCAAGGTTAATTGTGGAAACCAAATAAACAGCGCTGCTTTATCCAAACTTGGACTAAGTTAATATTCCGAGTAAACTCTCTTGTGCTGATAGATCCGCAGAGATGTAAGTTGTTTTAGCACTCACTACGTTATCAGATGTGTGCACACCGATGCTGAAAGAGGATAACAAGAAAAACTCGATTGGACAAAACAGTCCATTACGGTCACTGTGAGAGACAATGAAGTCCGATTTTCACGGAGTGTCCATGTGTCTCAACAAATGATTGTAACGTTTTAGACAACCCAATGACGCAGTTGAGCAGTATGACACAAAGCGATTAGATAGGCGTACACGCTTAACCCAACGAGAATCCTTCGTTTTCAGAAGCCGGGAGTGAGGGTTTGAAATGTCTGGTTTTGTACAACTGGCACCAAAAGCAGATTTACGTCATTCATACAAAAACGTTTTACAGGGCTGTTATGGTATAACCCAACTCATTTGATATTTCTGGTCAGGCGGCAAACAACGTTCCACTTCAAGTGTCTTTTGCGCTTGCCATCATAATACAACTACTTAGATTGCATTCACGAAGAGATTCATTGTAATGGGAGTGGCTGTCATACATGATACCTGATCACATCAACCTATTCCAACTTATTTTTTGTCCGTGACTCTGTCAACAAAAGAATTAAGTGCTCACTGGTCATCTTTCCTCAGAAGATTTCCATACTCAATGGGTGGGAATAGGTGACATCACACAACCAATACAGGACTGAAACATCCCATTCGGTCAAACCTATAGTGCAGCCTAATTAGTGTGGAAAATCCAACACACAGTAATCGCTTAATGCACTATTCGTGTTCTTCGGTCTGTTATGAATCATTGTATCTCTAGATATTTATTATATTCTATATCGTTCATATAAACATCACTGACTCGTGAAGTGTGGTAGTTTGTTGCTAGTACCTGAACGACGACACTTGGTCATCGGTTATGGTTAAGCACAGTTTGCCCTAAGAGGCTTTTGAGAGACTTAAAAAAGGCATTTCAAAGGCATTAGACCGTACTGTTCAAAAGTTGTCACAGTATGCAGGAGCTGAAAACTGTTGTATCTTAGGCAGTGTCGGTTCGGTGGCACATGAATTCCCCATCTTAGTGTTGGAGATTGACCAAGCCCTTGCACCAATAGACTTATTTGGATACTCGTTTCCCGGAGTCAGTATGTAATCACAATGACTTACGAACCGTTAACTGTACGCATACATAAACTTTCTGTCTGTTTCAGTGCGTTTGAGATTCACACACAGCTGAATTGCTAACTCAACTTTGGCCGCATGCACGTCGAAACGTCTGCGACCATCACACATTGACAGAGCTTTCAGTCAGCTTTATTCGACTGACATAAATGAAGTCAAACTATGTTGGAAAGCTAGCTGTTTGTACGCTGACCATTAACATCTAAGGGGTGCAAAATTGTATTCGTGTTACGTTCCACATTTAGGTTTGTCCATCAGGGCAGGTGACTTTCGACACGTTGTACAACCAGTTTTATCCCTCACCGGAAGACTAAAAAAGTACAAAACCACTCTTAAAGTGCAGAAGTCATCGACAGTCGAAAAATCACTTCAAAATGTGACTTCTAAAGTTTAAATCGTCGCAGGCCGGAGCGGACCGTACCTTCTGAGATCAAGAGAGTAATGATAGGTCACAACGATAATAATTTTGTCCCGGTAATCAAGTTACTCACATAATATTCGTTGGCACAGTACGTAACCATAGTGATAGTGCTTTTAATTACCTAAACTGAATGTGAAAAACGAGAATTTATCGAAAATAATTTATCGCCTACAAAATCAGATTTGATCAACGGTTTCAGTAAAGCTGATATGTGGTCAGTAGGGAGAGAACCCGTTAAAAGTTCATATAACATTCACGTGGGACGGATGTTAACTTAACAAAAGTTTCATGTTTACTTGTCATATTCGCAGGTTTCCCTTCTGAAAGAACCGCGGCCCCGGAAGACAACGACGTATTCGGAGATCCCCCGTTCACGTAGCACTCCCAGATACTTGAGAACAAACAAAGGTAAAACGGCTGATTGCTTAACAACATGTGACAATGTGGTAGCAAGTTAAAAACACACTTCCACGCGATCAAATTTGCTTTACAGACGATGCTGGAACTAGTTCACAATAGACTTCTCGCTTATAAAGAAGTGGGCTTAAACTAAGTAGATGAAATTTCTAATGCCACTCAGGAGGTATTTCAGTGAGCGTCAGACCATGTAAATTTAGCCCTTACAATTCATGTGTAGATGTGCGTACGGACCAATCAATCGCCCATTGTGGTCATGTTTCACTACTGTTACGGAAGCCTCACCATGCGCAGTAGATCAGCGACAGATTTTGTGTGCCTTGACTTCATTTGTCGGACAGTCTAATCTGATTAGGGTACGTAAGTAGAATAAGTATCACAATGATTGTACTGGTTTTATTGATCACAATGAGCAAAAAAGATGGGCCATACATGTCATACGATGGAATTTATGGATGGCGTACTATGGAGTTACCGTCATAGTTACATGAGTTGAATGGATGGTTCAATGATAACAGCATCAACTATCCGATTTCCAAGGTAACAGATCCGAATAATGTTTATTTCTATAATTCCTACCTAAACTTGAACAGTCTGACCATATCCAGCCCGTATGTGAATGTGTTAAGTACAAAACAGCAACCAAATTACGATCAAGAGTTTACTTAACGATTATATGAACAGTTGACTACATCGGAATTATCGGATGCCAAACTGTGCAACTACATTCACGAAAGAGTGATTTACTTAAGGGCAGTCTCATATGGGGTCCCTCTAACGGCAGTCGCAGATTAAGAGGGCCAGATGTTAACTGTGTTTTCCATTAATTCAACTCATCCTCATTTTTCACTGAATTTTACATTGGGAGCACTGGGTTATCCTGGAACAACTCATCAATCATTTAGGAACTGTGACTCAGCAACTCTCTTTAAGCTGATGTTGTCATTAACGACTTTCAACGTCTGCGGATCAGTCCGATAACTTTCAGGTCAGGAGTGTAACGAGTTGCTAATATATAGGAATATGCTGTCACTGAATGTGTAACCAGTGTTTGAGTTCACAAGCAAGATTATTATCTTTGATAAATTCTATCGGAGATCATAGGCAAATCAATCTTAGCTATTGACAAATGAAACCATACCGATGTGTTACTTATAAGTAGTGTAGTATATTTTGATAAATTAGAGGATTTCCGGTTATGAGGTAGTTTGCCCTAAAGTTGGATGGTTAGCCGAGACCGAGCGTGACAGTCATTGGCTCCGTGGGACCTTTTGTACCTTATCTGCTAGACGGCATCCCATATGAATATATGTGGTTGTTGTCGCTGATTTGAATCACCTGAAACCCTGATTTTCTTCCTAATTGGGTCTCGTCTAAAACCTTGAGAATTTTCTACCTTTCGCGAAAATTCCCATTGAATCGTAGAACAGCAGACGTGGCGAACAATTGTTTTCGATAATTCATCATCAGGTCAATACAATGATGATGAATTATCGAAAACAATTGTTCGCCACGTCTACTGTTCTATAATTTTCTACCTGTGAACGCAGATTGAGCAGTGAAAGGTGCTTTCGGATTATTTTAAGCTTGCAAATTGTAAAGGGAGAGATCAATACTGAAGCGGGCCATAACTTTAGTAAACACCCTATTACTCCGTTAGCATAGGTATATTATCAAGTGCAAATGTTGGTAGGGTGTTTAAAACCAGTCGTGGGGTCCTCATTGAACGGACTCGTTAGCGGCGCGTCCATGTTCGTCATGATTAGTGACATCGATGACATGTGATTACCCCCAAAGTAAATAGAAAAGATCAGCTTTTTAGTCACAGAGTGAACCAGGAATAAGTATTACAGGCTTATCTATTCAATCTACGATTGCCTATCCAGCGTTTTTCATTAGTCCAACAAATGCTGGCAATTTCAATTGATGTCAAGCCCCTAGGAAGTTGTCTAGAGATAGAGTTTATCAGAAGTGTATAGCCGTTACATGAGATTCATTTAGCCGACAATTGGTCCACTGGAACAATTCATTCTTAAAATCTGTTATCAGAAAACTCATTTGTTCACCACACCTAATGAATAATACTTATCCTTGCTTCTAACCACAATTCAGGGCAAGAATCTTCACCGATTCTCCAGGTACCGCAGATCGTCAAGCTGAATGACCAATTTGTGGACGACGTGTCACTTTCGTCAGATTTCAAAAAAGCTTCCTCTTCTGGGACGACACAACGAAAGCTGCACAGTGACATGCCCCTCCAGCAAAAGACCGTCGTCGACCGTAGACAACATTGATTGGCACAAATGATAAACCAGGACTAAACTGCCATGTATAACATTTCCCACTATACCAGAGGAGAAATTTATCTGTAACCCATACATCATGACAAGGCAAATAACTGCAATTCAGGCTGTGTGATTTGTGGTCCAAACCAAATATCCCACCTTTTTCATCTTTGTTCCATCCATGTTTGATTATCATCATCTTCATCATCTTCTTCCTCGTTATCTTCTTTGAGTTGCGATTTACAATCTTCATCACGACCAACTTTCCAAAATCATGCCTTGCACACCGTTCAACCGAATGTGTTCTACCCGAGTGGACTATTTTGTCTACGTCCTGAGCGAGGTTCCGGCGCGCATATCCGGATGTTCATCATGACCTTGAGATACTTTTCTCTAACCGTGAAATCCGAGACCATTTAAGTTCTGTTCACATGTGTTCCCCATCCTTATATTAATTGTTCAATTCTGTCCCTGGTCACAATGTAATTACTAAAATAACTTTTCATGCGAAATCAATCTTACGGTCAAGTGGTTCAAGTAAACTCACCTGTGAGTCTGAAACTCTGAGACCTGTTCTAACAACCTATATCCGACATTTGGTACCGTCTGGAATAGAAATGTGGTATCCATATATTGTCAGTAAACATTCTTTAAACGAGTCGGCAAGTTTCGAGGTTGCAAGCATGAATAAAATGGACGGCAAAAACCTAGTAGTAGTATTATATATACATATACATGAATATATATGTATATATGTATGTCTGTCATTTCAAGACCAGTAGCACGTTTTGATAGGTCACAGGTGAACAGCAGTGTGACATAAAGTTGCATACTAGATGTTAGGAAGCGTATAACTCAATGAAGCAGCCAGGACAAATCACGTCATATCGACTGATTGATCGGACCTCGGGTGTACTGATCCGTATCAACTCTCTCAGTTAACCTATCTCACTCAGTTAATCAGACTGCAGCCATACGATCAAACGCCTGTACGTTATCTGAATCGTTTTCTCGCGTTACTTTCTGATGCTGCCTATAATGTAATTCGTTGTGACGTTTTTAGTGGCATATATGATAGTCTCGTTTGATTTGGTAAGCGTCTTGTCGGCCATGTATGGTGATCATTTCGCGCTACAAATTTGGAGTCCTTGTGATCAAATTCTGACTAAACTCATCCTTCTAATAAACGCTGTTGCCGCGTCCTTTCTCTCCTCGGTTCTGGGTCAACTGATTGAGGACATATTAAGAATGGATGATCTAATACTAGATTTACTGCTGTCTGTTTTATCCATGCTTGTAACCTCGACGTTTGTCGATTCTTGCAGGTATTGTATACCGATAATATGAAAACCTAATGTGTTGCGTACAATACACAACAGTGAAAAATTGCACGAGGATAAGGATTTTCTACACCAAAAGAGTACACCTACATGGTTGTTATCTGACGTTACTATGTGTTAAATAATTCGCCTTCGCCACTGGTACTGTAAAACGTAACGTCGTAGAAATAAAAAGCTGTGTACCGTTAGCCGTGGACGATAATTTTAGAAAATATTAGTTTGTCTCTGAACTACTTCGCACGGATCAAGAAAAGTAATTCCGTGGTTGTACTCCTTGCTTGGCTCAGAGGGCACTCCTCTTATTGAGAAAACATTTCAGTGCGCACCACTGCAGTCCACTCCGTATCGTAACAAGTTGACGAAACTGGAACAAATCTCCGTACGTTTTTATCAGGTCACAGGGGAACTAAATTTAGCATTTGAAGGTTTCCGATAATCGTATCACATGTTGCAAAAGTCGCTTTTTTCCTTCAGCATTTCCCAACAAACTAGTGAATCGATGTATTCACAACACCGAATGAACCACATTCATTTGGCGCATATTGACTACAGTTGTCGTAGAAGGTGGTCGAATATTTACTCTATTTCTCTCAATCCTTTCATCTGTTTCTTTTCACTTGTACTTCCCGTTGTATAGATGCTTCCGGCCCGTCTTTCTGAAACCACTTAACTCCGTAATTTTTTTTAGTGAACCGTATAACAAAGAATAAGTTGTAAATGAACATTTTTGGCTTGTCTCAATTCGCAAACTTCTGGTGACTATGAACATTTGCTAAATCTTGCGTCAACTATATTTTACATCACTATATGGAGACAGTGTTCATTACAAGAAGTGAGGATCCCTTGACAAAGATACTGTTGATATGTTAACCAGGGTGGAAAAAAATCAGTTCAGATGTAACTATTGAGGTACATTGTGGACTGAATAAATAAGGTCTCAGTAGTTTTTGTATTTTCAAGGTTGTTCTTCTCAAAATGTGATGTTATCAGTACAGCTTTATCCAGAAAGTGTGTATTACTCGAGCAGTGAAGGAAATTGTCAGGAACAAAGATGATTTGGATTTTCGTGAGTTTTGACATGCGGCAGAGAGGTAGCTTGACACTGTAAAGAACAGGAAGCATACTAATATATTGACGAAGGCAACTGCTCATGCAGAAATTTGATGATCCAACTTCAGTGATAAGCAGATACTGCCTATCACTTCCTGGTAAGGCCAACCTCAGTTGAAAATCCAGGTGAAAGCAGATATCTCCGTGTTTGTTTGCCGTAGATGAGCATGTACTCTCCAGAGTGGTCTCGAAAACATGCAATGCTAAATAACTTAAGTTGGGTGAGCGAACCACCATATTTTTGAGGTTCACCAGTGGGATGCCACAAGGGATGTTGATAAGAAAGAATGCAGAGTGGTTGAATGTAGATTCTGAAGGATTGATCTTCAGGATAACTCGGTGTAATTTACCTCGCAGGCTGGTGGTAAAGGTGTATCCTCGGTCTTCAGTAGAAATCAACCGACCACCTTAAATGGACATTGGTGTTAATTACCAGGCCATTCGCTGCACTTTAAAGGAACAGAACAAGCGATTTGATTTAAATAACGTATTGTTGCGCACATCACACATTACAAAGACATGATCGCCTTGTTCAAGAAATTCACGTTTTGGGATGGTCAGTGCGCATTCTCAACTATGTCCTATTGGCAACTGTCTGAACAAATATATGAAAATTTTTGCATATACCCAATAATACAGGGTATGTAACAATAACTGAGAGAACGAACTTTGCCAAACATTACTCCTCTAAGGAAATCGTCAGACAGAACAGGAACAATACGTTTTGTTCCCTCGGTTGATAATGAATACTGTCGTGCTTGTAAGTAAACTTTTGGCAGAACACTGGTCGGCATATCCAAGCTAAATCTATACCAATAGATCTTCAAATATTCTATCCGAAGTAGCCACTTTCGTTTCACATTGACAAATTCATTGTTAGGATTAGGAGGTTTGTACAACTTCGTAATGTGTTACACTGACAAATATGGTATTCAACACACAAGGTGAGCGTTAATCTGAAATCCACCAGGTTTTATAGCTAGATGGCATGCTCGGTATAAAACAGAGTGAATCTGATTGAAGTTGACTACCCATTCACCGATATCTAGAAGTTTAATGAATAGTGTTAATTAACCGGTCAAACGTTCTATGATACCACAGTATAACGAACTAGGTAGTTTTGTTTGTTCAACGTTGGACAGGTCATGTACGTTGATACAAAAATTTTCTAAGGCATTTACTGACAGATTAAATAATTAAAGATGAGAACAGACAAATGAATGTCATACATCAATAAGAAACACCAATCAACCATTAGTTAATGAACTATGCGTATGAACACCACTGATAGTTGGTCGCGACTGTCCCATTTCCATAGATTTTCCAGTCAGCCCGTTTTCAAAAAGAAGCAGTATACTTCAGTTTCGATTTTGTTAGAGCTCATCACTAGTGTATATACCTGCTAAGGTTTTGTTCAGTCACTTCGTCCGAACAGAAAGAGGATATACGTTATGATAGGCGAACATTAGTGAGAACAATATTTCACACAACCAGAATGATATGCACTGCAGGTCGACTGGAGGAAGAAGACGGACTCATTAGAAAAACGTTAGTGGATAGTGGTTGCCCGGAGCAGTTCGCGGACAATCATAGTATGGAGGAAGAATTAAAAGTGGCAAGCTGTATTATGGAAAAAAAAATATTTCCCTACGACCAATCCAGGGGTGACCACCTGACAGACAATGTTAATCATAACTGAAACAAGCTTTCCCCGGAATGAAAGACAAGCTAGTAGTGGTATATTGCACGATCTTTGTTCGAACTGATTTCGCTGCATCTTATCAAGTACATACTGAAGAAATGAAAATTACAAAATACACATAAAATGGTGACTTACTGAGAGTGTTCGGTCCAGGTATGACGAAAAGAAGAAATTCACTAACAATACCAAGGTAGTGCTAATTTAATGAACAGTTCCTTTTGCACGTACAATGGCGGCTTCAGACGTTTAATAGCAATTGCCTCGGTAAAGTGAAGCAAGCGTATATTCCGGTGAGTAAAAATGACTGAGAATGCCGATGGATTGCCAGTCTCGTGGTTTGTCTCGAGCACATGAC
>LUCH01001189.1:23867-34887 GCA_013368495.1 Paragonimus heterotremus | reverse complement strand
CTGAACTGGGACAAAGCTATCCTATCGCAAGTACTGCCCTGTCCATGTAGATTTCCGGTAGATCGACCGTCTTACGGTGCCATCAGCTCTACGTTGGACCAGTACATCCAAAAACGGCAGAAAGTTATCCTTTTCTAACTCCATCTGCTGAACACATCCAACAACCTACCGAATTGAAACCTAACAAAAACCTGATGATATTGTACCCCGACAAAGGTTCCGGAGTAGTCCTCATGAACCGGGATGACTATATAAGATGGAGCCGATCCTGAAAGATCCCACAAAATTCCGAGAAGAAACCTAAATCAATGAACCAATAGTACTAGAGAAACGGATAACGGTAGCTTTAAAAGTGCTACTTAAAGCTAACCTAATTAACATTTCTGAGGTTGAACAGATGAGTCGACTAGTTAATCGATCAATCACTCGTCACTGTTTGAAAGATACCCTAATATATAACGTAACAAATGACCGGGTCACCATCTCGACAAAACTAATGCTCACAAAATCCCACTGCAGCATTCTATACATTGGACGGATTGTCAGCTGACTTTATATGCTACCGAGACTATCGAATTATGGAAGGAATGACAATTAGTTTGGAAACTTGTGGAACATTGAACTCACTGTACCAAAATGTACTTTGGGTTCATGTAATTAAAGGGAATATGATCTAAACAATAACAGGTGTACAGGGCGAATGCCATTTAGCTACACAGGTGCAATAACTACCAGTGCTGGTGAGGCTGTTACAGGGGACTGTTCAGTCAAAACAGAGAAGAAACATGTGTGACGGCTAAGTGCCGTACGCCAAACCGGATGGCTAAATTCTGCAACAAGAATAGTGAACGTGCCGGTTGGGGTGAATGCATGAGAAGTAATCTTAAAACGTTAAAATGGAATACAGGTCGTCGTCCAACCGTCAACGTCTGTGTCGATACTGGGCCATATGAAACGACCACAAATTAGTTTCGTAGCGGTATTCACAAAACAAAATCCTCTACTACTCGTCAGTAATCAACATGTCTCTCAATAACTTGATGATTTTTGTGATTTCAATGTGGAGAGAAGTCCTAGTCGAAGGGTCATTGACTGGGGTTAACAAACCAGTTACTGTACCTTCTGTCGAAGCGATCGGACAACCAGACCATTACTCACAAGAGAATGCAGCTGAACGTTCACATAAGATAATGTGGTCGAGTATAATGTGAAGTCAGCGGCGTTGTGATCAGTATGGTTGCCTCATGAAAGCGTGACCAGACTTCTAGTCCTGGTCATAGCAAGAATATGCACTACTGACGAGTTCTAACAAAAGCGAAACTCGAGCTTAGTGCTTCTTTTCGAAAGGGGCCGACTGGAATGTCTATGGGAATGCGACAGCTGTGATGAGTTGTGGGTCGTGTTCAGTCTGTATGAAAACGAAAATCCCCTACTAATCATCAGAAACAAAATTGTTGAGTACCTGATAAATAAACCGTTGAAACGTTTGAGCCGCGTTTCGCAAACAGAATAGCATGCGCGTAAACTCAAACAAACCAATTGAGGTTGTAATTGTAATCTTCTTTAATTTCATCTTGTTCAACAGCAGGTAGGCACGGACGTTATCTAAATGGGAAAAACTTGTTTGCCGTGAGTGGTTACGGTTGTCTCGTTGCGCAACTTGCAGTAGTAACCACACGGTGGCCAGTCGTTATCCTTTTTAGGCACCGTATGCAATGATGTCTATTCACTCTTCGAAAGTTGAGTGGTTCCGAGTTGGAGCATATGTTGAAATTCGTCTCTCACTTTTTTTTTTAACTTTTAAGCCCTGAGATGTCTTGAGCAAGCATATACTGACAAACCATTCGTAAAAATGTGATGAATAGCGTCGCGTTCGCGCACCCCGCCACGAAAATTCGGCTCCACAAGGCTTGGAAACTGTTTCAGAAGTTGACTGGACTCACCTTATCGATTTTGTGGTAAATGAATTGGGTTGACCACTGGACCAGGGGCATGAAAACCATTGACTATCTCGTTAGTGACAGTATCAATCAAGTGATAGTTTTTCAGATTCAGCTGGAGGTTGAAATGCCAGAGGAAATCAACACCAACGATTGCTCTAGTAACGTCCGCTATTGCGAATATTCACGGAAATGAATGTCGACGGCCAATGTTCAGCGTCAAAGATGTTTATCCGCATGTATTGATCACCGTATCATTGTCGGTGGTCTGGAGAAGGTTCTTGTTGTCTTACGACTTCTCCTTTGTGGTAGATAGTATGATACCGATCTCGGCTCCACAATCTACCAGAAATATCTGATTGCTGGTGTGGTATCTGGCGACAAGAGGATGAAGTGCAAGATGAAGTCGTCACCATTACTGACTGGCGTGGTGCTTTCTCTGGTGAATGTATTGATGTAAACTGACACGGTCGTGCAGATAATATCCTTGATTCCGAACGTTGTATGGTATCAACAGAGATTACGGCGACGGCTACTAGAATACTGTGACGCAAGTACTGGGGAACGCGTAGGTAAGTAACGACTGTGACTACGACTTCACCATTAGTGACTTAACTAAAGCTTCCCCAAATTATTGTTTAGCGGTTCGTGTTGATGGCAAAACAAATGCTTTAAGGAATCTTATGGTGCCGGACCAACCGAACTGATTTGCGTAGTGTTTGAAATACTAGTGACCTCATCCGCAAGGTCATCTAACTCCTGTACAGTCTTCTTATCACGTAAGAGTAAAACGGTGCAAACGAACGCCGGGAGATGCTGTAAAAACGGTTAGCGCAGTAATGCTTCGTCCATGGACCGTCCGTTCAATATTTGTGACAAACGTCCCAGCAGCTTGAGTGGCTTTCGATCGTCGGGTTCCTCACAATTTAACAGTTGTTAAAGTCACCTCTATTCCGATTACGTACTGTGCTTCAGTGCTGTCGCTTTGAGATGCTCGTAAGGCTCTGTTGAATTTGGATTCATAACGGCATCTCTAGCCTACTGTACAGTTTCGATGGGCAACGTGAGAAAACCTGGTGCAGGACTGGTTAACACATCTTGTCTCACACTGAACTTCAGTAAACCTAAACCAAACAGTAAGGTCATTGTTCGAAAATGTAAGGAGGCGCACCCCCAATAAGACTAACCGAACTGCTGGCTAATTGGGTGTCGTCGGACAGTATCAGTATGAAATACAGTAAATGAATAAACGGGCAAAAAATATGGGACATCTATATGAATTAAAATGTTCACAACCCAGGTAAGTAAATACAATAAGAATGAACCCAGTGTATGAGATGTGTGTTCAATAGTATACAGTTCAAAAGTAACTTCATTTCACAAAATAGATGAATAAACTGCCACGTCCAGGCTCATCAGTGTTAACTAGTGGGTTACGTGGGCTATAGATAAATGATTGTGGTCTAACGCCAACTACTCACAATGAAGCAAAGTTACACAGTTAGGAAGTGAGCTCTATTGCAAGGATAGACATAATCGTGGAAATGATTAAAAGCAGTCAGCATAGGAGACTCATGTACAATAAAAAAATAATGCCCAGTTTGATAAAAGTGCGGATGTATGCAGTATGTCGGTAGCGTTGAATGTGGATGAGATGTGGAGCTGAAGAGTTGTGTTACGTCTGCGTGTTTAGTCCTCTCGTGTGTGAGCATCACATGCGTGTCGGTTCACACATGAGAAGCTTCGGTGAATGGGTGCGTGCGTGGTGCACATGCATACTGCATTGGTGTCCGCAGTATTGCCGGAACAGGGTTTGCTGTCCGCAGGATGAGTGAAGGTAGAAAAACGCATGGCGGAGTGAGTGCGTACTGACTGAACCGGGACTTTCGGATCACGCGTTAGCCTCTGAAGCCCGTGATGTGAGCCTATGGTCTTGAGAGTTGGTAGGAGGATGCGTGAGACGGTTAGACTGCAGAGTCTGATGATGGATGGCTAGTATTGTGCCATCCGGTTTGGCGCACGGCCCTAAGCAGTTACTTAGGTCGACCGATGTCAACATTTCCATTTACTATCATCGATTGTTATCGCAAGACCAGCAGATTTTATACAAACTGCGTACAGCACCCATAAGAGCATGGACCTGCCAAATGACTTCAATCGTTCGTGCACCAGTAGTGCAATCGGTTCTGTGGTAAGCAGAATGATTGCCTCAGTGTCCTGCGGGCAAACACAAGGTCGAGCGCTAGCATTTTCGAGTTAAGACAGGTTAACATTATCGTGAATGATTAGACGAATCAACTAGGTGACTGACGATCGATGAAGCTGGATTCTTCGAGTTGTTGAAGTCAACAAGTGATTTCTTGAGTCTTCGTTTGTTGACAATTCAGGAATATGTTGTGCCTTGTGTTGGCACAAACAGTGATTCGTTCTGTCTGTGCGGACGTCATCGCAGCTGTCATGAAACTGGCATATTTCTTGAAAGTTAGATTGAGTGATTGAGCACGAATCACAACTTAAACAGCGAAAAGCATATTTGGCATCGGTCCTGAAGTGTACATAGGCTATCAAACCGCAAAACGAAAACAGATCCCAGTTTTACTGAACAGCGTGAATGTTGACAACACTGAGTAGTCTTGAAACTCTTCCTCGAATTTGGCGTTTTCACAATATCCAATGAAATTCAATCGCGAAAGGTCAGGGCTTCCACCCGAAACCATAACATTTTCACAAATGGTCCTCATCTAAATAACCAAACCTGTCAAACTACTCATTAGTAGTAGGCTTATACAATACTGCTACTGGTTAGGTGATAAAAAAACGAATTACCAAGTAATGGACAATAGTTTTTGTTGACTGCTTCACATCTTACAGGGTTTTCATCGAAAAAAGACCGATATGGTGTCTAATCTACTGTGTGCGTGTGTTCCCAATTTTCATCCCATATTGCTTGGAACAGTGTCGATTCCTTATTTTAGCTACCGCATTTCAATTTTGAAACGAATGCAGTTAAACCCGAAAGCCCGAAAAGTGCGTGTTTTCTCCGCAACGTTATTTATTACAGAAGTTTGTTCGTTTTAAAATCACAACTGAGAAAAGCTTTCTTGGGGCCCAAACTCCTAGTTGTCGATATAAGTGATTCTGAAGCATCAGGGCAGTGAAGTTCTTTCGGAACTTTCGCCAACAGAACGAAGCTCTCAGTTCCAGTGAAAGAATTACGGCGTTAAGCTTCATTAGTTCAACAGTGGTCGAAATTGTTACTGTACGTGAAACCTTCTAGGAAGCAGGGCTGATTCTCCTTACCTACAAATCAAGAAAGAGGTGGTTGTTAGGCATATGTTAGTTACTTGTCGACAGGAGAACGGGCGGACTCTCGGGCAGTTAGGCCAAAGGTTGAACAGTTTAAATAAAGATTGGAATCTTGAAGTGTCTACCGTGAAACTGTATCGAGATATTACTGTACAACACGTTTTTATTACCAGTTTTTTTCAAAGGCCGTTGAAGCAAACTAATTCGGGTTTTTAGTCTACTGCGTATGATCAAGCGGGTCTTTGGGAATAGCACAGAAGTAGTCATCTTGTCAGAACCCATCTTACCTACTTGTAACATTTCAACAAACATTCAAGAGCCAAGAATCCATCGGGATTAACGGAAGACATGGAATTGACTTCTTCTTCTGTGAATACAACGAATAGCCGGGTTATCGATTCTCGGTTCCTGAGTCAGTAAGACTTGCGAAAAGAAACTTGAAACAAGTTGTCTCTACTGCGTGTTCTGTTCTCTCATCGACTGCCACTGCCACTGCTTCTGATTGTTTTCGGTACAGTCACCACACTGCTGATCAGCAGAACCAGCCAGAATACTTACTGGATAACGGCGGTTACGTAGACAACATCGTCACATTTAGGTTTATGTGCTGTACACTGGAAAGTGCATAGATCGGAAAGCATAATCATAATAGCAACCAATAACCCTTCAAGCTGTACTGAAGGACAATGTTACATTTCTGACTTGTATAACAACCTACTTTACCGTGGATTTAAATTCTACGTTGTACCTAACTTATGTTGCGATGTAATTTCGGACATTGGTATTCTTAAACTTCACGAAAAAGAAACCTCTTGGAGAGGTATGCAGTCAAATTTCTCCCTTACAGAGCCATTGCGGTTCGAGCGATCGCTTCCTTGTGGTTACTTGCTGTGCTACAAAAATAGATTTTATAACTTTTGAAGCTAAAAACGTCACTACACGTTATTGAGTTCTACTGGGTAGGCACCAACTTCGGTCAACTTTAAGGCAAGACATGAAAATAAGTTGTTATCGAGTATGACCAAACAAACAACTGGTTTACAAAACTTTCCGCTTATCCTGTACTGTGTGAAGACGAATTGGAGAGGAAATCAATAATCCCTATAGGTATGGTACACTGAGTCACCATATTTATTTGAAGGTTGGGGATACTAAAACACACGGCATTTGAGGTTTACGATTAACTTTACCAAGATCGCCGAATTTCTTTCAAAGTAATAAACGGCTTTAGAAGTTGTCAAAGAGCAGTCGATGATGTCATGGTGAAATGGGTCCATGTGTCACTCTTGCCAATATAAACCATTTTTGAAATAAATGTCGCAAGGCATAAGGTCATTGTGACCAAATTTGTGGAAAAGATTTGGACTAGCATTCGATGAAACGAAGAGTGTTAGTTAAACACATGAGATCAGAATGTTATTATATAAGGTAATGAGAAGATCAATCAAGCCAGATTCGAACCCACACAATCTTCTTCGCCAGCTGGTTCCCCCGTATGACTTTAAATCCTAACAGCTACATTTAGGCACGTTTCATTACTATTTTGAATGTACATTACACTTTTCTGATAAAATGCATCCCGTGGTATACAACGAAGCCTGGTCTTCGGAAAGGCAGCTTAAGAAACATTTTGATCGCCTGAAGAAAGATATGGAACGGATCACCGCGGATACAGGTGATTCTGTCTTACCTTTGTCTCAGAAATAACAATACTAGCGATCCTACATGAAAATTGGTGGTCGATTGCTTTTTATTTCGTAGTTTCTTTCTAGATGAAAGACTCCACTCGGTGGCTAAAAGAGGAACACAAGCAGTGGTCGAAGACGTAAGAAAGCAAAGGCATCACTTTCTTCGAAATCTTTGCAATCGTGTCGCTGAGTTGCAGTCAGTCAGAATTATGTGTGATAGTGTGCAGAGGAAAGGCGAAAAATGTAAAAATACCTCGATAATTTATTAAACCATCTCCATTTTGTTGGTATCTTCATAAAGAATCTACACCACTCTCGCTTTATCTTGTATGTGGTGCGATGATGATGACAGCTGTATGAATTTCGAACGTCTTTGTCACCTCGCACCCTACCCCCAAACTCCCAGTTAACCCCGGGAGTAATCTGCACAGATATTTGTATTTTAGACCCCATCTTTCCTGAGATATTCACAAAATGAACTACTTCATAATTTCTTTTGCTTCCGGACATGTTGCGCTGTTTCTCCCAATTTTTGCTGGCGTCTGTGTAAGAGGTTGTCGAAAGTCTGAGTATTCTTGAATGTTTTTAATATACCTGTGATAAACAGATTATCACAATATAGCGGTCGCTTAGTCGATCATGTCTTCAAAGTGTGTGGTCTGTGACAAGAGGCTCAGCAAAAACAGTAGGATTCCAACCTGTTTTCTGTGTAATCTTTAAGATTATTCAGCCTGTGGACTGGTTCCGCCTTTAGTTCACAAGACCTTAAAAAACAACCCAACTAAAATTCAAGATCTATGTGCACTCACCCTGTATAGTTGCCGTGACCCCAAAAGAAGGACACATTGTGCTACAGAGTTTGTTACTCAGTAAGCGCCATACTTGTCGTCTCCTAGTAGGTGTACCACACATTCAAAATCGCCTTACTGGACCTGCGAACATGACTCGTTGTGAGAAAAGAGTTGCAAGGCTAATCTGAACGAGTGAACGATTATCCATTCAGCAACCAGTTGATCAGATCTGTGTTGATAAAACAATCTATATCCCCTCTAACTGTTTTGATATTATCCAATAAGTCTGCTGACTCTTAAGCCTATTTTATTGGCCAGAATAATAACATTATGTTAACAACTGTGAATCGGGCAGACGTCTGCAACCAAACTACTGAGAACCTAATACACTCATGCAACTACAGGAGACTCACCTAGTCAAAGAGAACGAAAAAAGGTTGGAAAAATTTGGCTCGTTCACCTTGGTAGACACTGTAAAGCAAACATCATAGACACGAGTACCAGCAGAGCAAGGATAGTACCATTAAACTTGCCCATAGTTGTGTGTATAGTCTGCTCGAGAATACTACAACATTGCTAGCAGATTAGACGGAGCATGGGGGGGAGGAATTTTTCAAATTTTCTAAGTAGTTGAGTTTTCTTGGTTACTCCCCAGAACAACTTTTGAGACTAGGAAAGAGCTCTGGCCCTCAACACGCTTTCAGACCACATCCACTGCAAGTTATTCTGTTTACCGTAGTCGACTTCTAGAAGCTGACAGCGCTGAAACAAGCCTGTCGCAACAGAAGTGAGAACTCAGTTAGGATATGCCACTACCGAGACAACTACACACGTCTGCAGTCGCAGTCTGAGGCTCAGGCAGCTGATGAATGTAAACGCAACGACACTACACATTGTGCATGCCATCGAAAGCCCCGAGGCCACCACTCAAGTTGTATACAATTTAGATCAGTGGCGATTCCTAGCACCATTCATTGGTCTGTCTGATCTAACAGTCGCCGGCGTAAGTCCTCTACCCGACCGGCGTACTTAGTTTTAATGAGTGCTCCTCGGTTTTTGAGAACAACTTTCTTAACAAAAAGAAAGACAGAACAGAAGTTTGCAGCGTGACACCCACCCAGCTCACGATTGCCTGTTGGTACCAGGTATCACTCTGATCGATCAAGAAACGTCAGATCAGGATGGAAACAAGTATACACTGCCACAAAACCCATTGCCATTGCTCCTATTATTTCCCTAGATGACCTTCACACGGATGCCGAATTCATTCCGAAGTTAAAAAACCGGCATCGTCGCCTTTCCAGTAGGGAATGGAGGCCTCAAGCTATACTAGAACGCAAAGACTGAGCTCCTGTCACTTGATAAATCTCCTCGAGTAGATTCGTCTGCTGTGCACACTGTAAGCAGTCAAACTGCTGCCTGTTACTGTTTATACACCAAAGCTATTATACTCCATAATAAACTGAACGAGCTTCGAGACCACTGATCCCGGCAAAACCCACTTATAGTAGGAATAACGCAGAATTAGCTTAGAGAAGAAGCGAGGAATGATAAATTGTCTACTCCTGGCGTGACAGTATTTCGCAGTGATAAGAAAAGCGGTAAAGAACGTGGTGTAGCAGTTTATTTGAGATCGCACCTGAAGACATCATGTATTCGTGACAGGGTGCTATTGGATCATCGAGAATCAATTCGATAATACGTTAACGTCACTCAGAATTTCACTTCTTTGATTTGTGCGATTCAAAGATCGCACAGGGATACAGACAAGGTATTGCATAATGCTCTGTATAGAACACCATTTTTAGGTTATGCTCAAACGACGGTAATGAGATATGTTAATCTGCCGGAGCTTGACTTCACGAACCATCTATTTAATACTGCAGCGACTTCTTCTGGGGAATTCTTTGAGGCAGTAATAGAAGTTGGACTAGTCCAACATGTCCAGCGTCAGTTGAGGTGGCGGGTGGGCTAAGCGCTCTCTTGTTTTGATTACATTTTTACTCTCTACGTTGACATGGTAAGCAATCTAAACGTCACGGCTCCAACTGTTCGTAGTGACCATGAGGTAAATAAATTCATCTATCTACATGAAACTAGAAAATGTATTCCCCAAAGTGCAAATCCAAAGGTCTACCATAGGGCACACTTCTCAGGGATGAAGACATGGCTTAATAAGTTTGAAGGGCTTGGATGATCATTGAAAACCCATCGTTGAGGAAATCTCCGATGCCGTTAACAACCATGTTCCGTTAACGTGGCCTCAGCCTAAAGGAAGGCTTAGACGCTTACGGTGTAGAACCAAACGTTTCGTTACACTGAAACACTCAGCTTGGAATATGTACCAATTAGAACAAGCTGAATTTGTGTTTGTTGGGTATGTTATGTGGCGCAGAAATCGCGGAAATACACGTCGTTCTTAGTATGCGCGCAAATGAGCTAGTTTATGACTACGCTTTGTATCCCAAAATGCATTCTTTCGGTCCGGCTACTTGTTGGTGAGTTTATTCGTTCCATTTAGAGTAGAGTGTGTGAACACACGCTCAATGTGGATATATCCTAGTATTGATTTCAACACTTTCAGAACTGGACCTGATAGGTTAATAACCTAATATTATGGTCAGTCGTTATTATATAGTCCATTTTATTACGGTACTCCTCAATTCTCCTACACAAATACTCGTTGACTACACTAGCAACCTGATGTATATTCCTTGTACATCTATGAAAGTACCTTCATTTGTTGTATAACGTGCATCCTAGTTTGTGATTAGTATAGTGTGTACATTCGAGAACAAAAGGGCAGGTCTCAGCGCCAAGAAGACGGTGGGGCAAAAGCGACTGTTGGGACCGTGCTTATATTTATGGGGGATGTGCCACCAAGGCGCGTGACGACGCATTGCTACCAAACGTGTGCGGATACACATCAACCACACAAATGAGTGCACACGTTCGTTGTTTCTATATTTTCACACAACTTTTAAGAGATTTTGTACAGGATACCTCTCGGGCCAAGCGTCTTTTGCGGTCACGACACACCTGTATGATGAACGATGTTATACTTACAGGAAGTGTTGTACAGAGAGAACTTTAGTGCGTACGTGCACTAAATTAACGCTTCCTCAGGTATACGCGGAAGTACCAGACGCGAAATAAAAATACAGATAATTGTGGAGACCGAAGATATATTATGTGATGATTACAAGTGGTCTCGATCAGCGCTAAACGACACCGGTACGCGAAATAGCTAGGGAGGATAAGGATCCGACAGCCGAGCGCGCGAGCAAGCCGGAAA
>LUCH01001188.1:106101-138006 GCA_013368495.1 Paragonimus heterotremus | reverse complement strand
TTCCTGTGTTGGTATGCGGTGCTCGAGATATAGAGGCCGTGAGATGCGCACAGCTGCAGTAGCCTTCCACCATTATCATTAGCTGGTGACCTAATAATCTCAAACGGACAGCGCATTCGCGGCCGCACACATCGCAACGCCATACATTCATGTCACCACGACCTGCGGTACCGACGGTTCCCTTGCGTACCGCGCGCCTTCGTTCTCGACCGCGTAATAACTACTCGTTGAACTCGCGTACGCCCATCCGAATCGTATTTCTCCAGGCAGTCCGGTTCAACACTAAGTCATCTCAACATCTAAAACCAATTTTACAACGTGAAAGACTTGCACGCACATCATCATGGTATTCCGGCTTTTGACCACCAGAACTTCGCTTGCCTGATCTCAGTTGTCCATAAGGCAGCTGTTTCTGAATACTGCCGTCTCCCATCCAAAGGGCGTGACCCAGCCAACGAAGTTGATTCAACATCAACAAGGCTTTCACCCCGTTTATGTCCGCCCGCCGCAGTATCTCAGTGTTTGGACCCATGTCCGACCACCGAATATCCAAGATGAGTCTTAGATATCGCAAATGCAGACGGCTCAGACAGCACAAGTTTCGCTGATGCAATGTCCACGTTTCGCTGCCGTACAGCAGTACAGACAACACCATTTAACGGTAAAAAAGAGCGTGTTGCCCGGCTCCAGGCTGTGGTCCTTCCAAACGCGTATTTCAAGACGTCTGAAAGCAGTACTAGCCTTTGCCACAAGAACTCTCAACTCGCGGCCCGCGGACAGATCGGTGGACAGATCGCTGCTCAAGCAGCAGAAATCTGTGCAGCTGCCGACAACATTTCCATTGAAGAGAATTTAGGGTGAAGGTGCACAAACATCACCCCCATCCACAGAAGCCTGAAAGAAAGAAAATGTCAAACCTGTGTTGATATCCAGTCCAAACTTGGATGCCGCGGTCGAAAAGCCGTGGCCACTCGTTGTAGTTCGTCCTTGCTATGTGCAAACAGTGCGCTGTCATCTGCGAACGGAAGCGTGCGCAACACTGAGGTATGTAACCGGGTGGGGGCGCCGGAATGTCGAATGTTCGGTACTCGACTTCAACGCCGTCCTCCCCAGAATCCAGAAAAGCGACTGTTAGATTGGCAGTCAAATATAAGCCAAATGGGGATGGGGCCAGTACACAACCCTTCTTCACACCAGTGAGCATGTCAAAATCACCAGAGGTAGATCCACACGACTGCCCCTTCACCCTTATGTCCAAATGCAACAATCTAATCAAATTGACAAACTTACCTGAACATCCAAACTTACCAAGCACCGTCCACAGCGCCTCGCGGCTCACAGGGTCGAACGCCTTGGTGAAGTCGACAAAGAGGGCATACAGAGGCTGGTTTCGTTCTCGGCACTTCTCATGAAGCTGTCGAGCAGCGAACACCAATTCGATCTTACTCCGATTCCTCAGGAATCCGCATTGCTCCTCAGGAATATTGGCCTCTAAGACATCCGTATTCAGCCGGTTCAAAAGGATTCTGGCAAACACCTTGCCTGCGCAGCTCAGCAGACTGATGTTCCGATAGCCAACGGGGCATTGCTTGCTACCCTTGCCTTTGAACAAAGGTACTATCACAGCATCCACGAAATCCTGCGGCATCACCTCCTGCTCCCAGATGGAATGAAGCAACTGGAGTAGTGCACGTTCCATCGCCGGCCCGCCATTCTTCAGGATTTCGCCTGGCAATCCATCTTCACCTGCAGCCTTCCCGTTGCGAAATTGATCAATCGCCGTCCGCAGTCCTAGTGAATAAACAGCGACAGCAAGTGAAGGCTTGATGGCTTTTTGCGGCGGGTTGTTCACGGTCATCTAGTCAAGGGTAGCAGGACGATTCAGTAAGCTACCAAAGTGCCTGCGTCAGACTTCCATGAAGTCCTCTGGCTGGGTGCACAAATAGCCGGTATCTACATCTACCAGTGCTCCCGTGGACTGGATACATGGACCAAATTTTGCTTCGAGTGAATGGTGGAACTGCTTATGCTGTCGACGATCTGCGAAGCCCTGCATCCACTCAACATGCTTCACTGACCAGTTGTCCTTGATTCCGCGAACACGCTCAGCTAATTGACGACGGATACCTCGGAACGTCCTCTTCTTCGCTTCATTGCCCGGGTCCATTGTGGAGGCAGCATCCGCGGTATTCTTCTTTCGTAGCAGTTCGGCGATAATCGCGTTGTTGTCATCGAACCAGTCCGGACGTTTCCGACGTTTGACACCAATCGTCTCGGTGGCTGCCGTCGTGATCCGTTCCTTGATGAACTGCCGCAAGGATAATACGTACAGGAACGTCGTGCCAACGGGCAGCAACTGCACGCTGAAAAGCAGTCTCCGCCCCGCAATACTACAGTCGTTTGATACTGAACTGCCTTTGTCTCTGAGATTTTCACTAGACAGACTTGTGTACACGGATAGATAGTTTAGTCCTGACCAGTCTATGATCTGTGCTACAGTCAGCGCCACGCATCGCTCGTGTGATACGCACTTCAAGAATGTCGCGCTGTCGCACAATCACGTAATCAAGCAAGTGGTGATGACCGCTTATTGGATGAGTCCACGTTGTGATGTCGCTCGCATCCAGCTGGAATCGAGTGTCCGCGATAGCCAGCTTGTGCGTAGCACGCCGGCGGAGCAGACGATCACCGTTCTCGTTCACTGAACCAATGCCGTAGGGTCCGAGGACTCCCGGTCAAGCTACCGAGTCGCGCCCGACTCGAGCGTTCAAGTCACCCAACACAAACAGTTGATCAGTCACAGACACCGACCGGATTGTGGCGGACAGTTGATCATAGATCTGGTCCTTTGTATCATCAGTGTGACACATAGTCGGACCATAAACACTAATAAATGTAGCACACTTACCTCGGCCGAGTCTCAGGCGCATAGACAGTATTCGAGGGCTGATGCCGTGCGGTTCGCCTATCATCAAAGCGTTGACGCGATCAGCGACTGCAAAACAGACACCATGCTCCCGAGCACCGTCTGTCGGGTAACCTATCCAGTAGAAGGTGTACCCGGCACCTGCTTCCCGCAACTTATCTTGATCCGCAAGCCTCGTCTCGCTCAAGGCTGCTACGTCGATCCCATAGTGACGCAGTTCCATCGCGACCAATGCAGTGCGCCGTTTTGGCCGTCCGCTAGAGCTGCATCGATCAAGCAGCGTACGCACATTCCATGCTTCAACATAGAGCGTCTTAATTCCCCGGCCTGTTTCAGGTTGCTCTTCGGGTTACTGAAATTTGAGTGAGCATTATCTGCTCGGGGATTAGTATTGGGGGAATGTCAGTATGAGGGTGTGTCTGACAGTAGCATATTTTCGCCTATCCGCCCCGCCATCTACAGCAGACAGGGCGACCGGTTTATCCTGCGTGACGGCCGATGCAGTATGGTATTTGGTTTCTGTTGTGAAGTCATGGATTTTACGGGCTTGAGATACTGCCAGGACGCTCAGACATAGGCAGAAGAGCGATTAGGGCCCTCAACCAAAGCCTTTGATTTAAAAGCTTGTACAGCAAGGCAGCAGGCAACACACGCACCCACATAGGCATCAACCAGTTATAAACAGGTTCTCCAATCACGACCCAAAACAATCGGCACATTCACACAGAGATAGTGCTCCACATTGAAACCAAACGCAGGAACAAAGGATCAGATCGGGCAGAAAAGAAAATAACAAACCGAAACGGAACACAACCCACTCACAACACACACAACGAACGCCTCACACGTGACGCATCTGCCTTTTGTCTGACTGCCCTCCTTCGTCCAATCTGACGACTGAACCTGCAGCTTCCGAGGTCGCAGTCAGTACAGCACGCCGGATCAAAACGGCACACGAGCATGACCACCACGCCAAGGTAGCAGAAAGGGTTGATATATACGAGATACAAACACATAGTAAGGCAAAGCTGGAAAGTACGTACGAGTGCAACAAATGGCTTGGATTCGTCAGGTAATTTCGCTTGAGTGATGGTAATATTGATCAAGTTGAGGGTACTTTGTAAACAAGGTTACTGCAATCTTGGTTCCTCTACTGGTTTTTGCCAGCATTTCTTTTCGGTGCCATTTTACCTGGCTAAGTAGCTCCCAGTATCTGCATTTGGATCGTGAATTTGGCAACGTACATGTCGCGTCTACGTTTAAAGTTTTAGTGGCCTAACTCGTTTATTGCTGGCTGTGTTAGATTTACGGCTGTAATTTGCCTTCTTTTTATTTGGAACTCTTGTATACCCAAACGTTTGTTCGAACAAGTAAGGATACTGGCAGATACTCCGCATACTCAAAAGTACGACTTACGCCAGGCTCTCTTTTATCCTTATGCCGGGCTATCATTTCGTCATGTTACTCGGACGTTGTCACGTCTATTTAGCGTGTCGAGAATATACTTCTTGCTTACTGATTATGCCACTCTTAACCGGTCGACTTCTGTTCGTTTGGCCGTATGCAGTACAACTTGGCCCATCCGCTGCCCATCTTTTCTTTGGTTGAGTAAACGGTGTTGACTGTCAAAGGCCTAGCACGCACGCTCGAGTTTGCACCTCAATAGGGTGCTACTGCGCCCTAAAGCGACAAACCGTTTCCTTTCTCTTCTCCCTAGACACTGACCACTTTTATAATCCATTCTAATGATGTGTTGGAAGTAACTGCCGGTGGATTGCATATTCTGAGGACACATCACTGTTTGCTCATCCATCTGTTTGTTAAAGATGAGCACTATGTTTTTCGGGCTACTTCGGATCTTTACTGCTGTGCACTTTGCCCGCTACTTCGTTCGTGTATTGGCCCTGATTATTTATTATTAACCCTGTTAATTTCATGATTGCCACCTGTATTCATTGTACGATCTTCCACAAAGATGCTGAGTAACATGTCGCGATGAACCAACGGTCTCAGGCAATCGAAACAACATTGAATCACAACGCCAAGGTACTGTCGAAAACATTATCAAAGCGAATAGAAATGCAACCACAACAAATTCAATCATTTGTCTTCTCAAGGCAATGGAGTATTATTTTTGTGCCGAACAGGCTGGAGATGAATTAGGGTCACGTAATATTGCATCTGTACCCAGCAGAATTCCTCCGAGTAGTCAGTAGGCTCAAAAATAGCTGGAACGAGCCCAGCTTCTAAAAGTCGATGTACACATCGCTCAAGCAAAGTACAATAACCGGCACCTGTCTGTTTGCACAACTATCACACTGACGCGGCAGAACGAAACATCTGGGTCAATTTCTGACCAAAAGTCGAAAACTGGTGGAGTACAATAGAGATGACTAAACGACTAGGTGGGGGTAAGTTTAAGTCGGGTTTCTTGATTGAATTTCGAAATTCTTTGCACCTTTTTTACTGACTTTTGCATGTGCAGAAGCGTTGGTTTGATGAATTAGAAATGCCGACAGGTATTCTGCTCGCTCGAACGTATGACTCACACTGCACGCTCACTTACCATTCCCCTGCATTATCGTTTTTTTCTTATTGCTCGGCTATTCGCACGTCGATTTCATGTATCGGCAGTACACTCTTCCTTTACTTATTGAGTTTTTCCCGACCAGCCATCTCGGTTCTGTTGACCCTAGACTTGCTTACTCCATTTTTGACTGGGTTTCGCTCATCCCGAGTGAAATAAAACGCCACGAACCATGGCAACATATCCATAGGTTGAAGACATGTAACCAACATTCAACAATAAAGTCGAGTCATACTGAATTAGTGAAGCTTGAAACTGTCGACAGCAGTACTTAAACAACTGACTTTTTTATGGAAAACATACGTAATGGGAAATTCTGTGCTCCTTGTAGGCCTGCACAGAATGTCCCCAAAAATAATCTTATTCTGGCTTTTCCCCGTCACAGTTATTATTTTCATAGTTTAAATACTAGGTGGATGTTGACTAGAGTGCTTTGGCTATACCGACCCTCACTTGACTGAAAACTTGATATATATCCCTCGTGGGCTGGAAGGGATATAAAGCGAAAGTATTCAACTGGAAAGAGCAGTTCTTATTTAGAACTTTCTATTTTCTTCCATGGTCTGTGTCTGGTAAATTCTGGTAACAAGTTTTTATTTTGCTGGTGCTTCAGTAAATGCAGTTCTCTTACAGAACATTTAAAGTTTGGTCGCTCTCGAAAGTTATTTTACAGGTTCCACTCCAATAGTTACACGCTCCAACTACTGCGGCATCCAGAAATTAAAGATTTGAAGATTTTTGTGGCGTTCCGTATCTTCCTGTGTAGGCGTTTGCACTTCTTGCCCGATCGTCACGAAAAATGTTGATCCGACTTCTACGCCATTCCATTCAGCTGTGCAATACTTCCTGTGGAGCATACTGCCTCCTTTCTGAACAAAACCTTATCAGCCGCTTGAATGTTTTACTCTGCCTTGTGTGTTGAAAATATTGTTTGCTTCTTTGGAAAACATTCGGGGCTTTCATGAGATGATTTGGTAGACGTTCTGCGTTCTTGTTTATTAGGTCACTTTGGACATTGAGTAGCGCCGCTGCCACTATGTCAGGTTAGAGGGATATCTTTCAGAACTTAAGTAGAACTACGTGTTCCGTGCTCTGTGCCTTGGGCTTCTGACTCGTGACTATAAATAATGACAAAGTATGTTTCTCGATGAATCCGCGAGACACCCGAGTGGGCTCATTCCATGCGATATGGTGATACGTATAGACAGTCATGGTGCATAGCACGTGACGTAAAACTCCCTCGCAAAGGAGCGCCGTAATAGCTGACACAGCGGCAAACTATTCCGAAAATGAATTCCCGAAGTAATACAAGAATGACTCACATGGTGTATAAGATCTTGTCCAAAAATGCGACATAAAAACAAATTTTTGTTCCCAGTGTGATACTGGAGAAGTATCGGAAATGAGGATCAAGGTCAAATCAGAAAACGTTCCCGGAAGTTGGACAATTAAAAGCACTGTTATAATTAGACGTTAGTTGAACTGAAAACTGATAGAAAATCTTTGGGATGGAGGGAAAAGAGGAAGGGTTGAAACCGGTACATACGTACCTCAACGCTTGAGCAGTATTTTGCTAACCGTTAGGAAAAGTCTGGAAATAAAAATTCTCGCAAAGTGATTGCTAGATGTAGGATTTTTGTTGTCAGTGCAGTAAATCATTTTTCATTCGTAGGGAATATATAGGGGCAAAGCCAAAGCGTAACTACTTGTGGTAAGAGAGGGAACTTCGCATACTTCCCACTGCGACGGATAGTACAGCGTCAAATTCTCTCAAAATGTGTTATGCAATGTCAGCTTGCGTGTAATGGTCAGTGAAAAACACGACGCTAGCGGATGGGTGTTTTGGTGTAAGATGGCAAGTGCGCGACTAAAAGCTTTTCGTAATATAGGGTTACTACCTGATTTAGGTGTAGACCTGCTTTACAAACTGTGGTACTGAGTAAAACGGGTAATTAGCTCAACGGAAAAGTTACAATGTAGTCTGCTTGGAGCGTCTAGGGTAGGGCAGAAGAACATGCCAGCAGTATGCGAAATTTTACTGAGACCTCGCTGGGAGTGAAGCTAAAACATTTTTGTCCGCTTTGTCCTCAAACATCTGGGTATGCATGAATTTTATCGTATGAAACTAACTGGCCCCAGCCGTAACGTGAATGCGGGCGTAGTTTGTTGTGCGGCGCAGGAAGTAGTTCGCCCCAGGTACGAATTAATCAGACACTAATTACAAAAGGCCGTTGAGAGAAGAGACCGAATATTTATTGCACGAAATATACAGATGGTCTCTTATTGCGTCGGAAACGGCACCTACACGTAAGTTAGCTAGAGAGACCAAAGACCCGCCGTCGACGAGTGATTAAACCGGAAGTGTGTGGCACACGTACGCGTTTTGGGTTCGCGCCGTAGTCACCTGACGTGCAGACAAACACCGGACAACATGCATCACGCGAACTTTCCTACTAGCCTAGGTACAACGTACAACTATGAGTTCTGGAGCTATTTTACACATCATATTGCAGGCGGGCCGATGAAATCTCTAGGCCGCTACAGTAGATTACTGGGGTCAAGAATACTTTCAGAAGAAACGTTGGTATTTCGCTGTATTTTTCAACTTGACCTTTGACACAGTGATGACTCACATTTTACTTGTTTTTATTACTCTAATCCCACTTCCTGTTCCTCCGAAGCAGATGACCATTTACCCAACAGGCTAGAGGCCACGAATAAATCTGTTCATTAATTGCTAGAAAGTTGGTTTCGAAACTAAGTGTATAGATTTACTTGAACTACCAGCAAAGATCCAACTTGATGTAAAGTGGAATAGGCTTCGGGTGTTATGCTCAAAACTGTCTGTGCAGCATAAGTGTTCCAAGTGCTGTCACATTTGCAGGTGACAGACGCAACATTTTACTTTTGTCTAGTACTCTTATCATCCCAATATAACTTTTGCATCAGGAGAATCTACTATTATTTTAATCTCCCTGTACATACTGCTTTCGTGTCTGCTATATTCATGGCACACACTTGTTACTTGTCAGCTGCTAGAAGCAGTACGCTAACCAGTCGTCGCACGCCTTGTTTTATGTTTTCATGATGTTGCTGTTACTACAGCCTGGCCACAGTGACGTCCACTCTACCATATTGAGGGAGTAGGATTCGCTGGTGTTTCTGTGCCACTCGAGGGGGAGTTTTCTCTTTCATGGATCGCATTTGATGTTGTGGAGTCCGAGGTAACAAACCCTGAATACAGTTTTGTGACATCGTTCAATCACTTTTTCTTTCACTCACTCACTTAAGCTCAGGAGACAGTTTTCAATATAAGTGCCGGACGCTTTCCATGAATCTGCTTACGTATCGCCAGAACCGGATGTGACGCACGAGAGCTTTGAGCAACCAAGTTCAATCTGGATAGCTAATGACCATATGTGAACAGGCTCTTGCTGTAAAGAGGTTCTCGCAAGTTGCCGCACTCTTTCATTCGATAGCGTCAAGTACGACGAGACCGTTTGTTTTGGAGGCCACGGCTTGAAATTTCTACCCAAGGACTCAAGACCCCGCAACCACTCGTTAGTTGTTAGGTCGTCTATCAAGCCTCACGAAGTTGTAAGCTGGAGATTCTTCAGTTAGTACGTGTCTCCATCATTTGAGCGTAGGGGGCTGATAAGTCACAACTAGTCAGTTAAGTACAAACGTGTAGAAGCAAACTGACGTCTTGTGTGCATGTCAGTGGACAATCATGGACTCTGTCCAGAATACCACCCGCAGAATATCTGTCCTACGTTGCCAACGATGCTTCCAGTTAACTTCGTGCTCACGTTCGTCAGGACTAATTCAGGTCAAGGGGTAGCTACCGATTGGGCAATGTGACACTAGCTTTGCTGAACAGTAAAGCACACATCTCGCATCCTCTTTTATGATAAAGCCGTCATGCGCTACCAGCCCATAACCCCCCCCCTATGCTTCATCAAACGTGTGCAGTTTGGATGGTTCTGCCACACTAGCCTGCGTAAACAACATAGAGCTTGGAACTCGGAATTCGTCAAGAGCTCTAAAGGTTATCGGCTGGACATTCCGGATGACATTCGTCATGTTCCTCCAAGCGTAGGTGTTCGTCCTGTCGGAGACCACTGCTACAAAATCGTCAAGGGGAGCGTTTGTCTGATAGTGGCCACTGTGAAGCAAAACCCAAGGGGCCGTGGGACGAAGGAATACAAGATGAAATCGTTTAACTGGCCTGCGCTCTGTTTGGAATCCTCAGACGTGGGCGAAGTTCATCCGTTCCAGTGTCCCACAGGATGCCGCGTGTGCGTTGTGAGAGTGGTGATCTAGTTCCAACATCTACCATGGACGACGAATGCTCTGAATTTCGTGTTGGCGCTACGACCCTATGATCATGTGGAAATCATTTTCTTAATTGCTAGTACCCCAGCGGGCAACCCACGAGTTTTCTTCGTGAGATATTTTGCCGTCGCCGACAAAATGGCTACCTGTCTTTAGAATTTGACGACAGTTCGGTGTTTCCCGGAAAGTCAGCGATCCTGTTCCCCGTCTTCATCCAATCCCTTTTCGTTGATTTTTCTTGCAACTGAAACCTTCTTGGTGGTGTTTGTCAGTCTACCCCCCAAAGACCGACATTACCATTTGAATTACACACGCGACAAACCATTTTGCCCGCTGGCATTAATATTGATCTATCGTCAAATGTTGAGATCGTCTGCTTGAGGAAACTTGTTATCGCGTGGTTTTTCTTTTCTATTTCCCGCTGCCGGACTTTTGTTTGCGCGTGCCCTGATTTGTTTAACGCTTGATCGCTCCGGCACTAAGCAACTGCTATGTGCGATCATATGCACGGGAACCATTCGTCTTGAAACTTGTATATATAGCGGATTCAACGTCGAGGTTTGTTGTTATCTTCTTCTATTTAGTTCATGCTAATTTTCTTACACCTCTGCACCTTATTGATATATAACCAGCCTTTATGACCGTTTTCTTCCTTGGATTCGAACTGGCTGCTCAGCGGGCCCAGAGCCTATAAACACTTGCTCGCTACGTAGAATCCAGCCCATCGACAGGCGTTGCGAGTAGATTAAAAGTTTCTCGCGCAACCACCTGAAGTCCGGGATTACCGGCCTCTGCATTAGAAACCCGACTTAGGCCATCACCCACGTGAAGGCTGGTTCGCACTCTTTAACTGGCAATAGTTTCATACATCAACCTTCTTTCTTCAGGGGCCCGTCGTAATGTGTATCTCACACAGTAGAGTGGGTAAGCAGCGACGAAGTAAGACAAAGCCACTTTGTACTCTGCTGGGCCTTTGGCTGGATTGTCCTCAGACCATGTCCAAATGGAACGTGCATTAACCGCAAACAGGTGGTCGTGGTTGCAATAGCACTCCTCCAGTATCCTTTGAAGTTATCGCTTTCTTTGAGTGAAATCACAGCAATACACATATCGGATCAGCGGCC
The DNA here is from genome assembly GCA_013368495.1 of Paragonimus heterotremus. NCBI lineage: Eukaryota > Metazoa > Platyhelminthes > Trematoda > Plagiorchiida > Troglotrematidae > Paragonimus > Paragonimus heterotremus. Next base: position 127,034 of record LUCH01001188.1, on the reverse strand, counting down.
AAGCTATGACCCCGACACAACCTGTTATCAACGAGCAATCCATGCTACGAGTTGCGTATAACCGGTAGACCGTGAATATCTCCGTTATCTTTTGGTTAAAAAATAATTCGTGGATACTAAAGTTGTTGAAAATTTGTGATATTTTGCAGAACCTAAAATCTTGCAAATCTGTTCCCTAAAGATTTCTTTGTCTCAATCTTCCGAAGACGTATGCAAGAAATATGCGGTCATCCAATAGCATAAAGATTAATGGAAAATAACGCACAATGGTGTTCTACGTTATTTTGGAAATACGAAGGTAAAATATAATGAAAACCGATTTCACAGACGTGGAAACACATGCTTTTATTTAAATTTCAGCGTGATTTATCAGGAAAGCGTGATTATAATTTCGACGATTAAACTGTTGTTCAAACATGAGTACTAAGCTTTTTGTTATACTACAAGCGCCAGAAACGCCTATAACCTACTTCAGCGTGGGACACTTCACCATGCTTCACCACTCGTTGGTACCACTGTTGTTAACTTTTCCATGAAATCAGGATTTACGCTGGAATGCAGACGAGGTTACCTGGTGAAAGAATGACAGTAAAAAACAGTCCCAGCTGGAAAGGTTACGATATTTATAACGGCGACTGTGTAGTTCGCCGGTATTTTGCTTCGAGGCCGAAGCGAGTTGAAAACGGCCATTTAGGTGCGAAGATATTTTTCAAAATTTTCATGAAATAATAAAACGCATATTACGGGACAAACGTATAGACCTCATCGATTATGATAATTGTGTTGCAATGAAAAAAATCAGCTATACCTGAAAATTGTCCATATTTGCTCATATTTGCTCAGCACCTCGGATTGTTATGATTGAGCTCCCTCGGAGATCCGTATTAGGGGAGAACTTTCTCAGATTTTGACAGTTCATGTGGACCATTTTCCCATGGACCGATGTCTAAGAGAATCGAACGCATTCTAGTGTCTACAATATGTGGGTGCTAAAATCAGTGGGGTCTGTAGTTGATTCAAACATTTTATAAAGCTTAGTTGAGAATGAGAAACCAAAGTGTGGTGAAAATAGAGAGAAATGGTACATGATAGTGTACGAAGGTGCGTCAGTTTGCAGTTCCACTACACTGAATGAAGGTATCCGACGAATACGATTCGTCGTGTTACTTCAAACGAATTTTAAGCTCGCAGTAAAGAAAACTCTCACCATAAATGAATCCGGCGTTATGCCGAAATAAAGGGCTCAGTCCGTTAGTCTTTGACTTTTCAGAAACCAGCACACGGACGACACGAAACAGGTGGAGAACACAAAGCTCGCGACCTTGAAGAAAATGTATTATTGATTCATTCGAATCACTTGGATCAAACATCAAGTATACAGGTGAACTCGGGAAAAACAAAAGTGCAAAGAACAACGAAATTTATGAAGTGCAAAATGTTGTGCAAAAGCAAAATATTGTGTGTTGAAAGCTATCCACAGATGGTGTATAGTACAATAAGATCACCCTCGATGTCCCTAAAATCCTAAACTCTCTGCGACGTGAGAGTTGCTTTGCCAGTACCATTGCCTCGGTTCAGGTTACCCTGTGAATGTAAATTTACTACAAACCACTGGCATCAAAGTTAGTGTGTTGGTGTAAGTATCACAGTTTTACTCGTAACTATAGTGAATCCGCGCCATCTCTACCAGTGTAGGCTACATTCACTAAGAAACAATGTTTTACCTACTACCGTTGGCAACGCTGCTCAAGCAGTATGACGCTTGGTTGAATTCTGAGGGTTGATTGGAATTTCAATCGACATTCATCCTCTTTGGCGGCTGCCGTGGGGTTGTGCTCAGGGTTCTCTCACGTTCGGCCCCCTAGCGCCCTTAATCGTTACGTTGAAGTCCGCTTGTGGACGGTGAGTAAATAAATAAATGAATTTTGTTTGCAGATCCACCGTCTTCTCGCTGTGACCTCCGATCTCCTTTAATGTAAGGCTGAGGAAACTTTGGACATACGAAACGCGGAACTAGCATCACGATAATGTCAACTTAATTGGACCGTCAGCGTGTGAGTTTGTAATATCGTCGAAACTGTAGTTTACCTAATATTGTCGGAAATGTAAAAATTCCTTTTTTGCTGTAAGGAATAAGTTTGTTTCAATACTCGAAAGATTGTTGTAAAGGACGCCAAAATTTGCGGTGATTTTTATGGCGAAATGCGTTCATGAAATATCTTAATATCGTGCCGATTAATGGGTGAGGTTCGCAATGAAATAATAAAGAACGAGCATGAGGTAACTTATGAATCCCTCCTCGTTAAGTTGTGCAGTCAATAATCCCTGAAATGGGCCCTCAAAGCTGACAGAAATTTGGTACTGTGTAATCATTTCAAAGTAGAGCTGGAAGCGCGATGTATTTAGTAAAGCCGAGGGTAAGTAGTTACAAATTCACGGGATGATTTCCGGCTATGTTGTTAACGTTAGTCAACGTGAACTGTTTTCTGTATTTACTGCTCACTGTGCTCGGGCATGAACCGGTTTGGTAATACGGTTACAATATGGCGTGTAGGATTATGCAGTTACATAGAACCCTCAATAAGTGGAACATCGTTCGATTTTTAACAAGCGCAATGGCTGAACAGGAAAGGAAACGGAATTTTCCATGTTGACGTATGGTTTGACACACTAACGTCTATGCCCGATAGTAAGTTTATGTGCATTCTGTGATTCAAAAGAAACCTGCTGCTTCCAGAAAATTATACTCAGTAAGTCATCGGCGACGGATTGGAGAGCGGCCTAGAACAAATGCAGTCGTGGTTGAAAGAAATCTGCAATATGGATAGGAGTGCTTTTGAAGACGGACAACAGGCGAATGCAAGTTAACCACATGGAGCTTTAAAATTTTTTTCTCGCACGTGCCATCGCTCATGTTCACCGCGTAATATGTATCACCATGACTCGCTCGAAGCTATCAACTAAAATTACATAAGGTGCGTTCATCTTGAACTCGTCTGGTCTTTTGAAGCACATCAGGTGAACACGCCCACTGGGGTATATCAATGCCAATGAAGCGGCGACTGTTGTTCACGGGGGGGGTGTATGTTCTTCAGGTATAGGTTAACGCTAACTATCTCATGGCAGTCAAAACCTTAGGTGCACTGCATCTCAAACTCACACACTATTTACTCGCTGTAGGACCAAATTTCACTGATGGCCATGGCTAAATGAGTGCACATTTTTCAGCTGCCCCACCTGCATTCTCTAAAACAATTGCTTGTTCGGTTTCCAAAGTGAACAACCACGAATTGTGCATAGGTACCCCACTTAGGCTTTAGCTGAAGCCAGTCGCACACCAAGTAGTTCATAAAGTTCCAGTCCGTTGGTCTGGTTGTTTCAACATCTGTGTTAAATGTTATCTTTAAGTGGACAAGTGTTCAGCCACCTGTTGAAGTTATCAGAAGTAGCCATGCAAAAAGCGAGTATACGGTTGATTATAACAACTTACCCATTTACTTGCGGCACCTCGAACATGGAAGTAGCATGGACTTATGTAACACCCGAAGGCAACTGTTGCTGTACGCATCTGAACCTCTGTTTTATGCAACACAAACGTTTTCACTGGAATGTCATCTCTCACCACCTGATGAAACGTTTCAAACAAATGACACAGGAAGGCGTATTTTTCACTGTGAACATAGGCAGACATCACAGAACGTCCATGGCTCATTCTATCACCAGAAACTGATAAGCTTCAAGCTACAACCACAAATGCAAAACAATGGAGGATTCACTTTTGAAGTTCGGTTCCATATGTGGCATCGACGTTGACCAAACCAAGGAGATGTATGATCAGCTGCACTAGCTGCTCCCGTGCGAACCATACGTGCGTATAGCTATTATTACAGCCTTTGGTGCACACATAACACCGTCAGTCTCTATGTGACTGAGTATTGGAGGCAGTGTTTCTGCACCATCGACGTATATAAACCCACTTACTTACAGTGGGGGATCTCAATCGACGACCGATGTTGCAAATATCCGTGGTAATTATATACTCACCGAAAACATCCGCGGCGTATTGCTTCTACTCGCCAGATACAACATCGCGCTTGAATAGATCCCTGGAGTAGTTTACTTCAGTTGGAGTGGGTCGATGGTTTGGTGGGTGCATATTGTGCAGAAAAACCGCTATATCGTGGTTGTGTTTCGGATCACAAACAGCTAACGGTCAACCTGGTTTTTCTCCAAAGGACATAGAAATGTAACTGACAACGTGCAGTACGAAAACTGTGCAGTTAAAAGTATGTAAACCCAGCTCATTAAACATGTTATAATCGACGGCTTCCTCTATTACGTCGCTTCTACCTACCAATTAACCTCAGTACCACTCACGCACAGTTCGTCACATTTCAAGCGTCCACCGCATGATTTTTTGTTTGAGCCATGCACGTACAAAACACAGTTAAGCGAATAAAATAAATAATACTTATGATAGCCACATTAACGTGCATACTCCTCGTGATTTCGGTTTTTTACCTCCTTTTGTTTTTGTCAGGCCTTCCATTCTGCAATATCCGTCCCAAGGTTAAAATCACAACTGACTCTGCGCCTCGCTAACATGACGTGTTTCTCTGTAAACCCTACTACCCAGAGCCGATATCAATACACGGGGGTCAACACACTGAATCCTTGTTTTCACTTTCGATTAGTTTTCGTTAGTGAGTACTGATTATATAGTATACTGTTGGGATGGTTCCAACAGTTGGTGAGCCGATAAATTTAGAACGCTTCACTACAGCCGTCGCTTACTTTTCGGAGTGTCCATTTCTTCACGTATCTGAGTATTTGTTCGTTTTTCTTCACGTACGTGTAAACGGTTATTTTCCTGTGTTGATGTATACGTTCAAGGTGTGACCATTCACATATTTTCTTAATTCGTTTTGATTAGTAGTAATTGGTTGCTAGTAATCGTTCTGCCTCTACCCAGTGTTCACAGTGCTATCTAAACACGCTGACAGCCCCCATCGTAACTAACGCTCTAGTGTGCTCCCCGTCGTTGGAACTTAACCCACGTCTTTGGCTTGTTTGCCTAGAAGGAGTTCCCAACAACAGAATTTCGTCTTAACAAACAAGATCCCGCCAACCGTTGACCAGTCTTCCACGTGAAGGCGTCACACAGCTTCGTGGTGTTATAGTAGACTAACCGGTACAGCGTAAGTACGAGATCTCCAAAAGGCAGTCAGCAATCGGGCGCCATCCTCTAAAAAGGCCAGAGTGCGAAAAGCTTTCACAACCCAAAGCTGGGCGATAAACACCTTACAGTGCTGCCAGCAGAAATGCAATAACTCATCGGCAACTCACACACAGTAGATGCCATCTTCCAGGAACTCCGATTTGAAGAATTGCCAGAAGTGAAGCAGGCGACGGCTTCCGTTGTTGGTTCACAAACTGTTTTCCAGGTAGCAAAAATTGCTCATCAGGTGACGGAGAGTTTACAGCTACCACTTGATTACTTGAATGCACCACATCTTATTCCATGTCCTAAAATAGGAATGCAAGGTCCCGACAATGTGGTTAGCTCCAAACGTTGCCCAACAGACAGTGAGGCTCTGAGAACAGAAACCGCAGCTTTGCAACATGGTTTGAACCAAGTTTTTCAAGCCGTTCCTCGGGTTGTCAACCTGATATATCATCCAGGCGACGAATACCGTGGCCATAAACTGTCTTTTGTTCATACCATGAGTGTTTGGTAATCGAGCCAAACGGAACACCAAGCCCTGCGCCTAAGAATCATCGAGGCAATGCAAACTGAGTGACCAACCCATAACCTCAAACAATACCGTCGGCACTGACTACCCCTGTTGTCCCATTTTTGTATGGGTCATGGAGACCGGGCACACGTTTCTTGTCGATACCGAGACGCACGTTAGCGCGTTTTCGCTCGCAAAATACTAGGTGCCAAGACCCTACAGTCCATAGCCCCGTGCTGCAAATGGCACGACTATAACCGCTTACCGGCAACGTTTTTAACCCTAGAGATGGACCGCCGGCAGACATTCCGCTGGGTGTTTGCAGTTGCCTCGGTGCCATTTGCCATAGTCGCCACCGGCTTCTTTCAGCATTTTAGCCTTCTGGTAGACACGAGACAACGCATGTTAACTGATTCTAGCACTAGGCTAAGCATACCCCGCACGTACACAACTGTTACCGTCATAATACCCGTATATGCCAAACCCGCCGAACATGGGCAATTTTAGACTTTCTTTACTGAATTCCCGCAGCTCGTATTAAGTGACCCCAGTCTGAGCATGGCTTCGTCGATTGGCTTCCAACAAACCCAAACTTCTGGAATTCGAATACATGTATGAACTCGGGATATTTCGCTCCCTGAGTGTTCATGGACCTCACCGCCTCTTGACAAGGAAACCGTCCCTGACAAGTACCCATTCTCGCAGATGTAAGGTTCAAGCGCTCACCTGCACGGAAAAACCATATTCAGTAAGGTTGAGTTGGTATGTGCATATCACCAGACTCTTGTAGCCAGGGAGGATACGCCCAAGGCTGCAGTTATAGCCTCTTTTGGCCATTTCGACTTTTGTCCTATGCCACTTGGTCTGGGCAACGCAGCTCAAACTTTTCCACCGTTCATTCGTGAGGTGACACGCGATCTGGACTCCGTCTACCCCTATATGGATGATCTGTCGGCTATTTTTTCACAAGAACAACTTACGCATCGTTGCACTGTACTAGATCATTTGATCTAGCATAGCGTTACTGTTAACCCCACCAGGTACGAACTAGGGAAGGTCAAAATGGAGTTTCTGGTTCACAAGATCTCGAAAATTTAATTGCCGCCGTCATAGATAAGGTGAAAACCATGAACGACTGTCCCAAGCTGATTTCCTTTGGACAACTTCGACGTTTTACTGTCCTGGTCAACCACTACCGACGCTTTGTACTTCGCTGCGCCAACATAACGTAACCAATGGCCGGTCTGCTCCGTGGAAGCAATCACAACTTTCACTTCGCAAAAGCTGCATGCACAACGTTAACCAAGCTCATGCATGAAGTCGCCGACCCACCTTTTCGTGCATATCTTAATCCATACGCGCCGCACTCAATTGTAACTGAGGGCTGTGATATAGCCGTGGATGCTGTGATGCAGCAGTTCGTTGGAAAGCGATGACAACCTTTAGCTTCCTTCTTCAAACGTTTACGCCATGAACGCCAATCGCAAACCCAAGTTTCTGAGCTGTCGTGTTCGGGAAAATCATTTTTCTGGAAAAAACTTGTTTACTAGCTTGGAGCCTGGTGCTGAAATTGAAATCGCCGAAACCCGCGTCATGACCTCATATCTGTTCGTTTTAACGGACCACTAATTGGAAACGGCCCGATAGTAACTGTTTCTCGAAAGTCGATATGGCTGTTGTTGTTTTGGTCGATTGCGTGTGACAATGTTAACACGAAGATGCTGGGGTTGTTTTCAATTTATTTTTTCACCTCTGTCATCTGTTTATTATTTTGTTTCAAGCTGTTTATTTTTTAGTTGTAGGGAATGGTTTATATTGCAGCTGTCATGGCGATGTTCGAGGGCCGCGAATTTCGCACTTCTTCACACTTTCAGGAGTGTCTTCAGAGGTACATGGACGAGGTGGGCGTTATTTACATTCGTGGGACAAGCCGTGGGTCGAAAACCGCTTCAAAGCACAATAAGGTAGAGTGACATTGATTCCTGAAAACCATGCAGATTTACTATCGTTGTACGAAGTATAAAAGGCGTTGGAGTGTATGCACGGGTAGGCGACGTACCCAGCGGGTTAACTACTTGTTTCAACCGATTAGTTCTCGCGATACACATTGCAGATCACGATTTCATGCGGTCCGACGAGGTGCTGGTCTGGTTATGAGCTCTTTCGAATTGGAGCAAATCCACCCCTTCAGTTGTCTGCCACATGAGTCCCATCCTACGGATCGTTCACTCATCATCAGTGAATAGAACGAATGCAGGAGTCTGTTCCGGTATAATCTACCAACCGCTGACATTTAGCGGTGTGTAATGGATGTTCACGATAAGTTCATCACAACCGCTGACGTTGGGTGCATCCGCCGTAAGCTATAGCCTGCGGTGTCAGGTGAATTTGCTATGCAAGGGTGGTCACGGAACATTAGGGAACCTTGATGAGGTGCTGTCGGTAATTGGTGCGATGGGTGTGGTGTGCACCGTGGGGGATGGCGGCAACGGATATACGCATATCTGCTTCCCCCAGCGAACGCACATTGAACCATTTTGGCGTTTCCCACATGTTGTGAATGTGGGTGCCACTCACTTCGAAATTGGAGGTTACATCAGTTTCTAGTGACAGACGGTATGGGACACGGCCGACCCGTGATATACGGATATGTGCGTAGTGAGAAGTATGCCTCACAACGTAGAGTGTTCAAAATTTTTTGAGAAATGATGGACGATCAGATTGCGGTGGAAACATTTGTCATGGATAAGATAGTTTCACAGATGAGGCAGCCCATGTGGTGTTCGGCCGCGACATCCTATGGTGTTACTTTCATGTACGTGATGCAGTACGTGAGCACGTAGGTGGGCGACATTCGTCCGTCATATTGGTTGAAAGGCAAGCTCTTCTCGCAGTCTTCATCTCTCCCACCGGATGGCTAAGGCAGACAGTGAGGAAGAGTAAGTTGCATTCTTACACTGTTTACCTAGGTTCAAACGTGATTCGTATATCGTCGGCCGAACGGACGGGAGGTTTCTAAACTATTTGTTGTGTAACTGGCTGTACACCAAGCTGAAGTGGGCCATCCATGCACGAAGCGATGTTGTCTAATTTGGCTGTCGAACGAATGATTGGCTGGAGAACGGAAACAGACGGTTGAAGAAGAGGACGCACACAAGAGACGTCCTAACCGTCGCCATTTAGAAAATATGGATCCATGGCGGGTGGCTGCTGTGGGAGCATGAAATACAAACCACCTATGTTTGGACCGTCATGAGGTTGTGGACGTTAACGGATACCTGAAAACCATTCTTCACCGAATGACCACATTCACAAGTCACCTCGTTCAAAAACATCTGAAAGGACGAACCCCACGATTCCCTTTCGAAGCAGTATCTGAATGCAAGTTAAGCGGTTTTCTAGTGATCAACTTCAACGTGGCAGCTTCCTGTGCAACAAGGTGACGACGCTTTTGTCGTGGATAGCTTAGAGGACACACGTGAATGTACTTTTTATTGTACAATGTGGCTTTCATGCATAAACATTCTGTCGGTGTTTCGGAAACATTTCTACCCCAGAGGTAAGGTCTTTGCAGTTTTCACTTTCCCTTACGAACGTCACGTCCCGATTCATGAGCAGTGACTGGTAGAGTACAACTTGCCAATTCGACGATTGGTAGGCCAAAAGCTTCAGCCGCTTGCTGCAGACAATTTCAATGGTCACTATGAAGCCCAGCATCATCTACTTGAAAAACTGAATGACTGCAACAGCCGCACGACGGCGACTTGCCTTTGCAAGTAAGACAGTGGAACGTGCCAAGACTGGCTTACCATTATACGACTTCCCCATGAGCTCAGCTACGAACGGTATGCGGCCGAGGAAGGCAAAGGAACCTAAAACAGGATTGCCGTGTGGACGCTGCGGTGACCCCATACAGATGGACAGCTATAGCTGTGACACAGATCAGCTGATTTTTCACTCAAAATGGCAGATAAAATCGACTATCCATTCTATGGCAAACAGCTTCAACCTCAGTCGCCGTGTAAGTGCACGTTTTGAATCCTTATTTTTTGTCAGTTCTCTCTGCTTCAGCTGATGTTCGCATTTCCCCAATGATTACTGGACGTAAGTCCTGTACACCACTCACAACGGACGTTGACTTAGACCGGTCCGCCGACAATGTACCGCTTGCATACGGGTCGAAGAAAGCGGGACCCAACATCACCTGGAACGATCATCCTGTTGATATGATTGAAGAAAGCAAGTTCTTTCATATATGCGTACACAAATTTATTACAGATGTCAGATGCGATGAACGAAATGACGATGAAGATTTCGCATGATACACTGTTTCGATCATCCAGGAGGACACTCATAACACATGAAAACCGAAGGCTACATTCCGTGTTGAAAAACGCGGAGGTAGTATGTACACTTATCCACAATTATCAAATACATAATTAGAAATCCTATCCCCACGTTGTCTTCCCAAGTGACTTCGCTCACCCGCCAGTTTTTTGGCATGGGGAACGGTTTGACATGAGTCGTAAGGTAGGACAAATGGACGGATCAGTTATAGGTGTCTAAACATGGAGTACAGTTTAGCATAACTCGGAACGTAGGACAAACGGACGGAGCAGTCTTGTGTCTAAGAACGGAGTACGGTTTGGCTTAACTCGTAAGGTAGGACCAATGCGCTGATCATGGCCTAAGTGAATTGCACGGAGCAGCTAATAGCGTAAACTCCTACTACATACTGAGGCGCCGATCATAGCTGAAGTGAACTGGACGGCGCAGCTACCAGTGTGAGAGCATATCGCACACTTAGGCGTTGATCATTGCTCAAGTTAACTGAACGGAGCAGCTACTAAGGTGAATAAATGCGGCATAATTAAGCGTTGATCATAGTTTAGGTCAACCGGACGGAGCAGCTAACAATATCAGCGCAAGTATATAAATCGGGATGAAAAGAGCTTGCAATATATTCCACAACACGTTCGTATGAGGCAAGGTGAACAGCAGTTTGCCAATCACGTTTCGCGGATTTTGTTTCCTCCCAATGATCTCCTGAAGGTGTGATTGGAACTGACGTTCGGATGATCCGGATATGACATGACAGTGCTTCTTGGCAAGGGACCAAAGATTTCCCATATTTTTCGAGTGGATCAAGTTCTCAGGAATCACGAAATTGTTTGAATGATTGATCGTCCAGTGCTCGTGATGAGCTGTTTCATCCAAAGCTCCATGGGCCCTCCATCCGTCCGTTATTATTATGGTGGTCGGCTGAAAGCGAAAGAATAAACTAGTGTAATCGGTTTACTCGAACATGTCTTCGGATGAGAAGTAATAAGTTGAATGTATTCCGTGTGTTCCCTGTGCAGGCAGCCTTGAACGCTGTGAATGTTACGCCGTTCTTGAACGCCCAGTGTAGCAAAAGTGTGAACGCTTTCTCTAGCGTAAAACGGGTATCTCTAAATATGAAACCTTTTCGAACCAAATAATGTCGCTTGCGTGGTTTACATTTCCGCTAATGATTGTACGCACACCTTGTGACCTGAATGGAGCTTTGGAAAATGCAGAACAGTTATAACGAATTATCTTCCGAAGGAAACCGTAGCATCACATAGAGATGTTCAGCACACTGCATCCAGTACGACAACATAATCATCGCACATATGTCCACGTTTCTCACTTAAGATCACGGTGTGCCATCCTATGAGCGCCCAAACTCGTAGCCGCTTCGTCCAGTTCAGTTAAGCTATGATCAACGCCTCAGTATGTAGTATGCGTTCACGCTAGCGGCTGCTTCTTCCGGTTGGCTCAAACCAAGATCATCGTTGATAAGGCGGAAGCGGGAGAAATGACAATAAACTTGTATTGAGATTGTTGTGGATAAGTTGTAACGCCGTTCATTAGTTCTGTCCAAAAATGAGCCAACATACTGGCAGTCGTCTGTGAATCCTGCTGCCAGCGAAAACATAGGCCAACGGTTATCGGAATCATAAGCGTCCATGATACGAAGATAGAAGGGTTGTAGCTAAAGTGTTGGAAGTGGGAATCAATGTTTTCATCGGATAAATAACGCATATTAAAGTTGATCATTATCAGTCAGATAAATGAGCATCGACTCGCAAACAAATGGTAAACTATATTCAAGCATAGTCAACAAGCGATGAACAAATGATTACAGACGTTGTTAATGATAAAGTGGTATGTGTTACGCACGCTTACATCATGTCATAGGTAGAAACAACCACGTGATAACGTGGACCCTTTTTCACCGGGAATACTGTAAGGAAACCGGACTGAACATATAATTCAGGCGAGTGATCAACAAACAACCGTGGCGGCATAGCTCTCATTAGGAATTACTGTGATATTTTGTGTAAATACAATACAAACGCAACTTGATGAAGAATTACGTGTTCAATTACGTCTCCAAAACCACGCGAAATTAGACATTTCTGCAAGAAGATAATATGTATTCCACCACGAAAATTCCGATGGAAGCATCCTCCGAACGTAAAATCCACTAGGAAAGTCAACATGATACTTTTGTTGAAAAAAGTGCGAATATGGGCCAATTCTAGGTATAGCTGATTTTTCTCATTGCAACACAACTACTATAATCGATTAAATCTATATATTTGTCCCGTAATATGCAATATAATATTTAATGAAAACCCAAATAGCGCGCCCCATATGGTCACTTAGGGAACCCCGGGGGACTTTTGAGTGCACTGCGTGTTCGATAAATAGTTCACACCGAACGGCGGCCTGTTACTTTTCCTTCAATGTAATTAACATTGCGCAATAACGTGATGACAACAAATAACAGATCACGACAACCTACCAGCATTTGGTGTCAACCCACTGGGAACCCAGTTTATTACGTGAAATTGATGCATTGACACAGAACAAAAAATGACACGTTAACCTGTGCCCAAGCAGCACGACCGACTCATGAGTGACTCATGACCGATTGATGACCGACTCATGCTCGTTTCACGAGTGACTCATAACTGAAACAACTGAACACTTTTGAGTCACCCATGAGTCGGTCAGGGGAACATTTTTGGTAGCCCTTATTTCGTTACGAACGGTTGTCGTCTAACATTCTAAAGACCCTGGATAGTGATCGTCTTATTTTCAAATTAATTCCCAAAGAAATCACGCCTTCGCGCAGCGGAATCGATATATCGGTAAAATTTTAAAACGAACGGTTTCGAGCAATAGACACGTGATGAGAAAGCACGAAATATACACCAATTTTGAAGATTCAGGTAATTTTCGACAACTGTTATTTCTGTCCGCTCTTTTGTCATTTCGTTCTTCATGTTCTGTATCCATTGTTGGGCATTTGAACATCCGCCTGACATTCCGATCACAACTGAAAATGGAATATCTCAATTAATACTGGAAAGACGACAATATGCCACTCCAGTAAAGTCAACGAGAATATTACGCTGATCAACTAAATCAAACACTTATTAGCCTACGCTAATTGAATGACCAACAAAATCCAAAGTGAAATTTCACAATTTACGACCATTATACAAGTTCTCACAGTCCAACTGAAAATAGAATATATCAGTTAAATGTGAGTGATCGCAATATCACCCAGTCATATACTTTTATCATACGACCGTTAATGGAACTTAAACCCACCGCCCGTAAATCTGCACGAGACCCATCCGAGCACCACACATTGCAAATGGCCGACTAATTTGAAGCTGCGCTCAAGAAATAATGATCATTTACTGTGACTGAACAAAAGTGAATTGACGGCAAGTGAGTCTTGAACATACAGTCCGCATTCTCCGCATTTTTCTCGTTCTTATAGTTACAGACGGTAGGCTTAAAAATTCTTCATCAGTGAAAATGTTGAGCGACTCACACGAGACACTCATGAGTCACTCATGAGACGGTCGACCGACTCAATGTGCTACTAGGATAGCCACTAACATCAACAACAGAAATAAGAAGATCGCAAGAATCACATAACATGGGATAATGTCATATATCTGTCCACACACCGGCAAACTGCACAATTGCTGTTATAAGTGTCAATCTTTCCAGCTGGGAGTGTTCTTCAATGTCATTCTCCCGGCAGGCCACCTCGCCTCCATCCCAGCGTACATCCTGAGCTCATGGAAAAGTTAACAACAGTGGTACCATCTAGTGGAAGAGAATAGTGAAGTGTCCTACGTTGAAGTGGGGCATAGGCTTTCCTTACGTTCTTGGCTTTATAAAAAGCTTAGCACTAATGTTTGAACAACAGTTCGATCGTCGAAATTATAGTCACGCTTTCCTGCTTAATTACGCCCAAAATTAAATAGAAGCATGTGTTTCCACATCTACTATGTCGATTTTCATTACATTTTACTTCCAGTTCTCCGAAATAACGCAGAATGCTATTCTGCGTTATTTTTCCATCAATCCTCATGCCACTGAACTACCGCACATTCCTTGCTTACGCCTCCGGAAGACTTAAACAAAAAAATCTTCAGCCTACAGAATTCTAAGATTTTGGGAACTGAAACTTGTCACAAAATTTCAACAACATTAATAGCTAGAAAGTATTTTTTAACCCGAAGTTAACAGAGACGTTCACGGTTTACCGACTACACGCAGCCGTTTACAGTCCGCTAAATCCCGCTACTGAGAGCTATTGGACATCTGTTTGGGCATCCGCCACTTCCGTCACACGATAAAAAGCAGGACTAATTACAACTTAAACCTATCTCGTACCGCTAGACTGTTCTCTAAATGCTTCGTCCGATAAGCATTCCTCAAAGGGCGTCAGGTACCTGGACTTTATTTCTCAGTGTATGACTGGTGTACTACACGTCTCTGGTACCAAAAGTACCGTTGCGGACGCTTTTCCATGCCTTAATAACCTCATCGCGTCTGCTGATACGCGCCTTGATTTGCCAGCCATGGCTGCAGCGCAAGCCACTGATTCCATCGTTGGACACTTTTGTCAAAAGAGTTCTCTCACAAACCAATCTGTAGCTTTGATATCTTCAGAGAGAATAATTTTCTGTGACACTTCCCAGGGCACACATCACCCTGTAGTGTATGCATCTCCCCGTCGCACAGCGTTCAATACACCGCATAATTTGTCTCACCCTGGCACACATGCTTTGGCTAAACTTGTTACTGAGCGTTTCTTGTGGCCTGAGATAAACCACGACTTTCGCAACTGATGTCATTCTTGTCATCAATACCACCGCTCCAAAGGCAACAGTCGGATTAAGAGAAATCTTGGCACTTTTTTTTTCAGTCGCACGTTTTCACCAAGCACACGTGGACCTTGCAGGCCGCTTACTGCTCTCAAATGATTGTATTTATCTGTTGACGTGTGTTGGCCGTTTCACAAAATGGTCTATGGCCATACCGCCACCAAACTGTCCCTAAGAAATGGTCGTCAGCGCCCTTCTGGAGCACTGAACGACACAATTTAGTTGACCAGCAGCGGTGACCACAGATCGTGGATCTCACGTTAAAGGACATTTCGTAGCCTCCTTCAGTACGCTAGAATGCAAACACATTCGCCCTAAAGCCTATCACCCAGCAGCAAGTGGAAAGGTTGAACGACTTCATCGTCAACTGAAAGCCACTCTTAGTGCCCATGCTAATCCTTCCTGAAAAGCGGTACTCCTGCTAGTACTTTTAGGACTGCGAAACACAGTTAAGGAGGATTCGAACGCTACCTCGGCAGAACTAGTATTTTATCGCATACTTAGGTTACCAGGTGAACTCGTTTCACCTGCACCTTTAGCACCGTACGATTACAACGGCTACACAGCTCGTTTGGTGCACCACATGCAAGGCTGCGCCCGGTGCAGCTGGGAGACATCAATCAATAGCTGTGCATATCATGGTAAACTGTCCTCGTACACTGATGTCCTTCTACTTATGGATGACCTGCGTTGATCATTGCAACCTCAATGCACCGGCCTCTGTCGTTTCTCTACAGGAGACACGAAAACCTTCACCGCTAGCTGCAACGGCCAACATGACATAGTTTCTGTCGACGGGCTGAAACCACTACATATGGAAAAATCGTCAGCCATACTTCCGTTGACAAATGGCGTCCCTCGTCCGGAACCCCCGGTAGCAAGAAACAGCGCTCCGTCCCCGAAACTCCCTGCGTTTTTCGATATCCTCGGAACCGCACCTTTTGCCCCCTCTAACTCCAAGCATAGACATCTTGGCACGGATCGTTGCAAGCCCGTTAGTCTTGCGGAATTTGCTAATATTTCTCGTTTCCGGAAATGACGTTTTCAGTATTACATGTACGCATATCCGTACTCATCGTTTTTATCAATCTGCTAACATTTTGTTTTCTAGGCTATGGTATATCTGGACCAACGGATAGTTTTTACAAATCGAAAAATAATTCCAGACTAAATACTTATGTGTTTGGTTATTAGGTAGTTTGACGTGCAAACAAGCGAACGACAAAATGCTCATCTTCCCTCTCATGCTTTCGCGGTGGTGTGATGAGTTACCAGATCCGCCGCCCCAACGACGTTGTTCGGGGCCACGTTTATTCGCATGCTAACCCTTTTCTTTCTGGAGTTCATCAACTTTAGACAGAAGCACAAGAAGGGAAAAACAAGGGCAGCGACACTCAAGGTTACAGTGTCCATGGAGTCGTCGGCTGTGGAATTAATATTAGTCGAACGGATCCGTTTGCGGTGAGTTATCCCTTTCTGCTTGTCGTACAGGTACTTCACTGTGGTTCTTCTCATCTCCAGACGATCCGACCTTGATGTCTAGAGAGACAGCTCCCAGCTACCTGTTGTGAAGCACTCCAGAAAAACTATCCCCTTTCCTATTAAGAGTTTTAAGGTTGAATGGCAAGCTGTAATGCAGGAGGGACGCACCGAAAGCTAAACAATCTCAACAAAGGTATCCCACGAGTGCGACAGCCATCCTCGGCTGACTCTTCTCCGGACTTTGACATTCCCTATCCCGTATCATAATTCTTTATCACCCTATAACTGCAATCAGCCCGGAGGACATACCGTTTCATCCCTCTTTCTCTCCCTAGAATGACGACGGGCTGCGTGATATTCATCAGCTTCCTGAGGAGGGGTTATGTAGGGACTAAAGTAAGTAGCATATTTGACGGCCGAATTCGTTTCCATATTCATCATGGTTTCGGTTTTTTACCTACTTTTGTTTTTGTCAGGCCTTCCATTCCGCAATATCCGTCCCAGGGTTAAAATCACAACTCGCTCTGTGCCTCGCTAACCTGAGGTGCTTTCCCGTATACCCTACTACCCAGAGCCGATATCAATACACGGGGGTCAACACACTGAATCCTTGTTTTCACTTTCGATTGGTTTTCGTTAGTAAGTACTGATTATACCATATACTGTCGAGCTGATTCCAACAGGTGTAATCCTTAGCGTACTTATCCAAGCAACTTCTACATCTGTTGAAGCTAAAAAATTGCCTACCCTCGATTATCTGAAGGTTTGTAAATAGTCCATCACATAAAACCGGACGCAGCTTGAAATCGACCCTTTCTGGAATAAACCGGCACACTATGCAACCTCACATAATTCATCAAATTTACTGTCACAACTCCCACCATTGAGACTTCCGACCCCGGCGCCAAATGAAGGACGGAGCAGTTATCGGTCGGTTAGAAAAATATTTCGGGACTCATGCTCATTTCTGTCACGGAAATTAACGGTTTCCGAATGTCTGAGCAAAACAAGGGAAATGTCGCCAGATGTTGAAATCGCTGAAAGTTGCTGATAGTGCGAGAATCCGCTTTTCGGTATGAGAAGGGGATATTCCTCATCGGAGTTCGCATTTAAAGAAAGTTCAAGTTTCCGTTTAAAATATTCACTAAATATTAAAAAACCACCCTTGTGGACGGAATGCCAAAATGTGAAAAAATACTGTTGCCTATCTGGCGCTGGAAAAGTTGGCGAGAGGAGTGGGAGCTGGCAAGACTGCTGTATAACGATGTGCTGTCCAAGCGAGCCACATATAGGCCGATACACCAGGATTTTTTCCCTTTAGTGGGCTCATTCACTTTTTGTCATCCCGTTCCTTCAGCCAGTATTAGTATCAGTAGAATCTGATGGAAATTCCTTGCGTGCCCAGGAAAAGATATCCAGGTGGTCAATCTGAGCGTTGAAGACGATAAAAAGTGCTACTGGTACTTTGGTTCCAAGAGTATACGGTGTGATGGGTGTGTTAATCGGTTCCACTGTCGGCGTAGCAAACCCATAAATTTGGTTTACAAATTGTATGTGGTTTTTAAGATGACGCTGTTTGTGCGTCATGTATAAGTAAACTGCACAGTTGTACTCCTGTTGTCAGCAATAGAGTGAACTGGGATGAGGTCTCCTATAATATCATATCGCCGGTTGTACCCAACAAGGTAGATAACAACGCATGGGAGTAAACAGCAATAAACCGAATGACCCAAGCACTAATATAGAACTTTACCACAAGGTTAAATCTTTGATAGAGACCGAAGCAAAAGACGAAAGTGGGCGGTTAAAAAGAACATTTACTTGCAAAATTTAGTTACCAAGTTAAGTGACAAAACCGCTCTCAGGGTTCACGCTGAACTAAATGCTCCCACTGTTGGCAGGATGAGCTGTAGAAAGGTGACCGTCGCGAATGGCGACAAAGGCAATGAGCGGAATGGGAAAGCGAAAGAAAAAACAGTGAGTAGCCAGAAATCCGTTAAAGAAAATGTCGAGCGGGGAAGGGATGAACTTGTGAAACCAGATGGGCGGGTTAAGAATATTTTTTGAGAGTGGAGGCACAAAACCAAAGAGAGCTTTTGGTGGAGGTTGTGTTATGTCTTCAAAATAAAGGGGACTTAGCCCTTTGTGGAAATAGGAATGTCATCAGCAGAGGCATCTCTGGGCTTATTGTAAAAGAAGATAAGTCTAGGGGGAATCGATGAGATTTCACCTGGTGAATTTCCCAAGGCAGGTAAATGCTGCGAGCGATGGAATAATCTAGCAAGTAATTAGGTTGCGTAATCGGTAAGCAAATAACATACATTCCTAGCCTCATGCTGGTTGAGTTTGCCAATCCGAGGCACCGAGAGCTGTTCGCAGTTGCGGTAGGAAACGGCGAAAAGCGCGAGGAGGGAAAGTACCGACTAGTAAATCTCTCGTCGGTCGCCTTGGAACCACCGGTACTGATTATTCATGATAGTATTGTGAGGCACCTTGCTGAGAATAAGCTTCTCTCTGCAAACCAACATGGATTCGTGAGGCATTGGTCTGTCTCACCAAAGTGATTTGCTTCCTTGATAAGATCACGGACATGTTGGATAGAGGGGGGGAAGTTGAGGTTATTTACCCGGATTTTACGAAGACATTCCGTTCAGGGAACTACCAATTGTTGGTCCTCAAGCTAGAGACCTTCCTACATACTTCAAGGCTGTCAGGATGGATACACGACATTGTGAGGAGTAAAGCCTTCCATTTAGAGACAACAGAGGAAGGTCCAAATAGGGTGCGGCGATTAGCGGGGCACCTGAGGGATCAGTGCATTGACCACTTGTGCTTTTGATGTTCATCACTGATCTCTCTAAAAACCTCAAGTTTCTCCGCTACATCTCCGCTGATGATGTGGAGACCGCGGGAACTCATGACGGCACGCGCATACCGATGCTCTCGAATGAATGGCAGCTACCCCTGACCCTAGGCGAGTGTAGTCAGCTAATTGCTGAGTAATAACGAGAGTTGGTCAGGTTGTTGGTAAGGGGTTAGGTAAAAGAATCTGAGAAGGGTAGAAAAAGCCAACGACTTTGGAGTGCTCACGAGAAGGAACAACAAAATTATTACGATAACTTTATTTCATGACGGACCACTGTGTGCTGTCGTTTCACCTTATGAATAACTATGTTATACAGATGCCGATCACATCGCAATTTGGCTGGCCATCATTCTGCACTATTTTTACTGTGTAGAATCTAGCTTTGGGCTTCAGCTGAATATATTTCTGTTTACTACTTCGTGTTCACAACTACCACAATTTCCAAGCAGTGTTCTGAGGTGGCTCGAAAGTGAAATAGAGTATCGTACATATTCAGGAAAACTTTCGAGTCAAGAAAACCGGAGGTGGTGTTCCCCGGTCATGAGGTGCATATGAGACCACATCTGCAATACAGTGTGCAGGCTTGGAGCCGGCATGTGGTGAAAGACAGGAAGGTATTTGAGAAGGTGCACTGTAGTTTTACAAGACTGCCGTGGAGAACGCAGGGTAATTCGTATGAAAGGAAACTAAGAAAACTTGATCTGTTTTCTCTACCGCAAAAGAGGACCAGAGGACGTATAATGGAAACCTTCGAGATTCTTAAAGGAAATAGGAAGTTGAGGCGGAATCTTTGTTAAGTATGCACACAAAACCACACTTCCGAGGCCACAGTCTCAAGTTCGAGAAGGAGAGAATTGCTGTAAATACTTGGGCTAACTTTTTCGTATATCGAGTCATCAACCGTTGGAACACGCTTCCGCAGGATATAGCATCCTCTGATAGTTTGACGAAGTTAAAAAAAAGCTTGCTGAGTATTGGCCATACTTTTTCCCAGACCGGTTGTGAGATTTCCGTTTCGGTGAGCTTCCATAAAGCATTCTTTCTCATAGATCAGTGTTAGTCAGCTCCTCTATTTCATATCATCATCATCATAGCAGCCGTGAGCCTGACCAAAAGGTACTGTGGCTCGGGCCGCCGCTCACCTCAACAGTGACGTGGAATATCCTAGAAGAAAAGGTTACTAAGAAGGTTGAAAATTAATAAAAGAAGACTAGGCGGAAGAACTAGAAATGGTATGGATACAGGTACGCCATTGACTGCGACACATCACCATCTCGGATAGCTCCTCTAATCAGCGGTTTAAGTGATCACGAGGACCCCGGCCAGGCAGGCGACACCCACCCACTTTGCTCAATGGAACAGTTAGGGCCTTCATATTTCGTGACCACGTTGCTGCTTGACCACCACGCATTTTTACCCAATTATTGGTGGTTTCAGTATATAATGCCCGGTACGGTAAACGGTCAGATGACACACGGAGTACGTGACCCAACCATCCCAAGCTGTGCAACGTAATTAGTTGACCAATTGATCGCGCATCCCGAGCGTTTCGGAATACGCGCCGGCGAACGGCCACATTGTTCACGCGATTAGTCCACTAAATAGGGGCCAATTGGCGGAGACAAC
>LUCH01001188.1:75285-104530 GCA_013368495.1 Paragonimus heterotremus | reverse complement strand
CCCGAGTCCAGGTGGTTGTTCCAAAATGCACGACAGTCCTTAACAGAGTGGCGCCACCTGTAACTAACTGTTATATGATCCAATTGTGTCCACGGTTGGGAAGCACACGGAGGTCTCCAAGTAACACAGTGCTTCTTCCTGTGTTGGAATGCGGTGCATGAAATACAGAGACCGTGGGGTATGCACAGTTGCCGCAATCTTTCCTTATTGTCGGTGCGTTGTGCCCGGACACCAAACATACCTCCAAGCCGCTTCTCATCCAGAGAAAGACGACCAAGATGAGCGATAAAATCGCCCGCTAGTATGACGATGTCTGAGTGTTTGGTCTACTTCTGAAGGTTAACGACGGCGTCATAGAACGCATCCTTGCTAGCATCCGAACAGCCGTCCATTGGAGCGTACGCCAATATATTGAATACACAACGCCTTTCTCACTTCGGCCGACAGACTTTTACCGATGTATTGAGTCTGACAACGCACAAGTGACTGTTCACTGAGATCCAATCGAGAAAGCATTGCTCTGTCGTGGAGCACAGTGGGATTCCCACTCCAACTTGATCACGAAATTCAGCTTCGGTGTTACAAGGAACCTTAAGATAGAAGCGCTTGGATTGACAGTTATCCAGAGGTGAGCTCAAATAGATAACCGTGCTAGAATCGTAGACCCGCGTTACCGACACACAGCACACATCAAGCTCCAGACTTGAGAGTGTACTAGCCAGAGCAGCTTGCTGATCGACTTGTCGAAGAGTGCGGACATTAGAGGAGGCAATGTTTACCAGTTGTCTTGGTCTCAGAGAACAATTATCGCCCGAAGGCCTATGGAATGCAGAAGAGTTAAGGGGCAAAACAGTAGGAGAAAGTCTGGATCGGTTAGTAATGTCACTGTCGAGAGAACGATAACTTCTGATACTTCCCAGCCGTTTATGCCGAGGAAGGGCGTTGGTTTGAGAGACCTCAACCCGAGTCTATGAGTCAAAAGTCCGACATGCGCGACAACAGAATATGGGGTTTTCTTGAGGACCCCACCCGGAGCCA
This sequence comes from Paragonimus heterotremus, assembly GCA_013368495.1. Lineage (NCBI taxonomy): Eukaryota > Metazoa > Platyhelminthes > Trematoda > Plagiorchiida > Troglotrematidae > Paragonimus > Paragonimus heterotremus. Next base: position 103,492 of record LUCH01001188.1, on the reverse strand, counting down.
TTTATTCAAAAGTCGGACTCACTTGGCAGTGGAGCCTTGCCTAGCCTGAGGGCGCAGTGAATAAGACAGTGATGTCTCATTCTGAGCACTGCTGCGCGCAGCGGATGTACTGGAAGCTACATCAGGCTTTTGAGAGATACTAGATGTTTTTTGACCCTATTTGATAATACACCTGCGGTCACGGTCAACCGTTGAGCGATCGGAATGCCGTTCGTTTGAGGGTACCTTTTCTAACCCCCTTCTTCCTGATACGGAAGACAGCAGTATCGCAACTATGAAAATAGTTCTGCTGTATGCCCATAGAATCGTGTCTCACTACCTAAGCACTCCTATGCGGTCAGCAGTGCGATATACAGTCCCATGAGTGTAACTGCTTTTCGTCTGACCGCTCCCCTTTGGCCCGTCTGACAAGGTTGCACCTGGCTTGACCGGAATCCTAGTCAGCGTAGCCCGCCTGATCAAAAGAGAACACAGTCCCGACCACATCACTTGTTCAGTGAGTTCAATTCTGACCTGATGTCAAATAAAGCCGTCTGGGTATCAACCAGAGCCTTTCCAACTGTGGCCATGTGCATTGTGTCACCGTCTCCAGACTTCTTGCGACTGCACTTTAGCGAGTTATGTTTCTGCTCACTGGTAGTGGCGGAACGGATACAGCCCCGGATAAAATGCAACATTGACGAAAAAGACTGCTCATACAAATAAATGGCTTTTTTGACGAAGCCAGCAGGGTGTATTGATACTCCTTGAAGCCGGTGAACTTAACGTGGTACCAGTGTAGACACGTCTGGCACTGCATACCGTTCTGAACAGTCGCGACAGCCGAAACGGCCACATGCACTCGATATTTCTGAACCACCGCTACTGATGCATTTCGCGCGTGTCATTGTGAGGCAAAACGTAAATGTTAGCGTTATATAACACAAAACGGTGTGCAAACGGAGCAGAGTGCAAGTCTAGTAAATAGTGGAACCGAACAGATATTTGCTCGGATATCAATCGGTCAAATAGGTGCCTTAAACGGTACAATATGAAACAGATATAAAAACTGTCAAGCAAATAATTTAATACGGAATGAAGTTAGTATGTTATTCGTTAACGAATAACAGTAATCGTAAGTAAATTTATGATACACAAAGCACCAATAGGACAGAAATATGGTTAGACAATGACAGCGAGAAAATTTGAACCAAATTTCGAGTTACCCGCGCGAGATTTACTTTGAGGAAGAAAACGTCAACATTCCTGAAGGGAATTTCAGATGGGGTACAATAACACGCGTTTAATGATGATTCGTATCATGGCCTGCAGAATGATTCTATAAACCATGCTACACGTATTCGTGACAATTGTTTATTTCGTGCATTTATCAAACACTTTGCGGGCTCGACGTTTGCGATTATTCAAAAAGCTATGTGAAGTACGCAGTTATCGTTTCGCTTGAGTAAGCTGATTTTGAAACCCGTTTAGTACTATTGCGTTCACACTTATTAATTGTCGAGTCTGAGTGCAATGGGTCCTGATAAGACCCATTCTAGAATTCTCAAACAGGCAGCTGTTATTCTGGCAGCATACTGCCATCCGGCGTAGGCCATAGCTACATGGTCGTAGTCTGTGAGCGCAGTAAGTTGTACAAAGCATCGTAAGTCTACACCTGTATTGATTGGGACGATTAAGATAAATTCCTGTTTATTGTCTTCGAAACAAGTTTCAAGAGGCCGTTTAATAATTCAGAATGTATGCAGGATGATTGAAAAAGTTCCTATTGATTTTGAAAACGTGCACAGTTACAAGGCATTAGTATATCAGGATGTAGAGTGATACAGCGTAGAAGTTGGCCGGTCTAATTAGACCGTTGTAGTCGGTATACGTCTTTTCAAATCTGTATACAGATTTGCTACGTAGCAATATGAGCGGTCGCGTGCGCTTTGTGCAACTGACTGCGCTCACAGACTGCGACCATGTAGCTATAGCCAACGCCCTGTCATCCGAGTGCATCACCCGCTTCGTTGTATGCAACTTCATCTGTACGAGAAATAACAATTGGAAAAACGTTCATGAGCGTTTTTCCAATTGTTATTTCTCGTATGGATGGAAAGTGCACTTTCCATCGGTACTGTTGCAAGGAAACCACCTTCAAACCGATCACTGGAATCCATCGCTAGCCTGCATTGTCGTATCCAGCGATTGCAATTGTATTATATTATTATGTGTTCTTCGACTTCCAAACATTCTTCAGTAGCTGTAATAAGCAGTAGGACACTATACGTGTTTCACAATTACACACATAAACCATTTAAAAAAGTGAATTTTTTTTAAAGATCTCATTTCTGCATGAAGTGCGCACTAATTGGTGCGCATTGGACAAACTTAAGCTAACTTGGTCAAACTTAAGCTTGTTCATTAAAACATACGTAATCAACCTGCATCACAAGCACTTTCCAAAATACCCTGTATACAATTATTAACATGTTCGAAAACTCCCTGTGTATTTAGTTTAGAAACATTTGTGTACAGAGGTATTATGTTCATGCATGAAATAACACGCTGTAAAAAGAACCGACGCACAATCAGAGACTCACCTTGGTAATGAAAACCTCAGAGCTTGTCGACAACCGGTGCACGTATCGATCAGAAGCAGTCCGCGTCAACTGCTTTACCAGCTCACGAATGAATGCGTCAGTCGACTGCGCCCACAACCCCGCTATACGACCCAACAAGTCCATCCAGTCGACGAGACATCACGTATCGATCGATCCCCTCCACCCTGCATCACCGAGCTAAGCACGTTCAAAATTGGAGAAACTTCCCAAGCAGCACACAGCCCCATTTTCATTGGGGCAAAATGGGGGGTTTTCTCGGGTAAAATGGGGCTTTGTAAGTAAGTTGGTGTTTCCCAGGACAAACACATGACATTACACCATGCCATGTACTTCTGGTGATTTCTTTGTATCTGTTGTTGATGTCGGTGCCTATATGCTAGCGCGTGTCATTATTTTTATTCTGTGTTAATGCAATACTTTCACACAACCAAGTGAGTTCCGTGTAGGTTCACTCCAAATGCCGGTAGGTTGCCGTGATCTGTTACTTATTGTTTCCACGTTATTGCGCAGTGTTGGTTATGTCACAGGGGAAAAAACAGATCGTCGTTCAGCATCAATTATTTACCGAAAATGCAGTGCTTGCGAAAGCCCTCGGGGGTCCCCTAAGAGACCATATGGGGCGTGCTATTTGGGTTGATTGGACAGCTCCGTGACATCAAACATCAGCCGTGTGTATGAAGCAGCATTCAGCCTATCACAACTCATCGGCATGCCGACCCCATTTGGCCGCTTTATCACGCGGAATTTCCCGCTGATTGTGTTCATAGGGTAAAGGCCTTTTGTAGGCTGCAGCTTATAAAAGGGTCCTGCCAGACTAACAGCTGCTTAAACACGTCTAAGCAAACACTCTAGACCGGTATTCTCTCTAACGCATGGAAAGAGGAGACGGTCACGCCAATATGTAAAGCGAGTGACCGGTACTTCTGGGGTAGCCATCGGCCATGGCTGACTGACTGCAGTCAGTCTTACCAGTATTCCGTGCATGATAATGGAGCACTTATTAAAACGCGCTCTCTCTTCGCGAATGCCCGGTGGAGAGACCTCATCTGACTCCTTGATTGCGGCCGAATTATTCAGTGGGTACTATTCGGCAGTCTACAACGTCGGATCGCTGAAATGTCACGCCAACCTACCGCTGCAGAAGTTCCGATATCCACACGTTAAACTCTGAGTTTTCTGTGCTAGATGTTGAAGATTTTTTTTAGACAGGATTAATTCATGCAGCACAGTGGGTTCTAACAAGATCCATCGCAGAGTTCCCCAAGAAGCGGCTTCCAGTCTGGCAGGACTCCTTTTATAAGCTGTTTAGGCTGGCATTTTTCCTATGGCATGGAAAGAGGCAACAGGCGACTGGTACTCTCCGGCTAGCTATCGACCAGTTAGCCTTACTAGTATGCCGCACAAGATAATGGAACACTTGGTAAATCGTGCTATCCTTAACTACTTCTTATCAAACTGTCCCGTTTCTTCTACCCAGCATGGCCTCCTTCCTAATCGGTCATACATAACTAATATGCTTATTTTCACGGGCAGTCCAATAGAGGCCAGAGACAATGGCCTCATCTCAAATGCCACCTTCTTCGACTTTGCCAAGGCTTTCAACCGTGTCCCACACGGCCCCCTGAAACACAAACTGGAAGCCTATGGTGTTCAAGAAGAGGTCATTCGCTGGTTTGCCTCTTTCCTTGATAATAGGACGTTTAGAGTTAAAACCGGATCAGATCTTTCATCTCCCTATTTCAATTCTTCGGGAGCTTCTCAAGGGTTATTGTTAGGTCCTCTGTTATTTCTGATCTACATCAATCACCTTCCGGGAAATATTTCCAGCAACACCCTGCCATATGCCGATGACCGAAAAATCTGAAATGTCACTGCTCTCAGTGCACTACATATTGATCTTAATGTGATTAAGCGTTGGTCGGCCGACTGCAGTCCACCGCTAAACGACAAAAGTGCACATATATGTCATTGGGTGTGGACTCTGGCAACGCCTTTGTGATTCATAGTGCATTTGGCACAATAGTTGTCATGAAAATTGATCTGAAGAAAGATCTGAGCATCTGGTTGTCATCTAACTTATCGTTTGCGCATCACCATGAGATGGCGGCGAAAAAATGTTTGTCGCTCTTAAGGTGATTAAACGCACTTTCCCCCATATAGACAAGAAAGCGTTCCAAACGCTGTACGGGGTTTATATAAGACCGTCCCCGGAGTATGCGAATCAGGTCGTGTATACCGGTCTGAAGAAAGACATACTAGCTATTGAACGTGTCCAGCGCGTGGCTACCAAACTGGTCACAGGCCTCAGTAATGTGGCATACGAGTCTCAACCTGGAATTCTTCATCTATACCCACTTGAATTTCGTCGGCTCCGCGGTGATTTAATTTTCACACACTTCCTCGTTAGAGTAAGCCCCGTTGATCAGTTGTTCACTGTAGCGAAGGATGACGGTCGGCGTGGACATAGCAGGAAGATTTTCAAGCTTCGTCCTCGGATCTTTCTTAGATAGCAGGTTTTCCTACAGGGTTGTTAACTTCTGGAACAGTCTTCCTGCTGAGGTCGTCAGTAACGCTTCTAGCATTCGCTTCCAAACATTACTCGGTTCACATTTTCCAAAAATCCTGTTATGAGAGTAATCTGAATTTGTTTTTTGATATTTACCGTAATCCCTAAGAGCGGTTCTGCACCCTGTTTTCAATGACTACCTTCCAGATTAGTAGACGTCCGCTTGACACTGAACAAGATAAATCGACTGGGTCCGGGACTCCTGGGCCTCTGCCTCAAACCCGTGTATCAAACGCTAAATAGCTGCCGTTTTTTTAGTGACGCATGTTGAATTGTGAGTAACGGATACCAGTTTTATTTATTTTTTATAAACTTTTTCTCCCTGGCAGCATACGCAATCGGAAGTCACAAGATCAATTCTAGAATTCACTGAGTGCCAAATGCGCCCGTCCTTGTATACTGACGGGAACGTAACTTCTCTAAATAGGTCTTTTTAAACCGAATTCTTTATAGAGTTGAAATGTAATTTAAATACTACAGAATACTTTAGTAAAAGAATTATAGGAGTAACGTAACGATGTTACAAGTTTGTTCAGAGCAATTTACAGTAATTGTATACTATCGTATTTTTCCGCTGTTAAAAGAATGTTCTTCTTGAATGACGTGGAAATTCTAGCAAAATTCGGTTTGGACCGAATCCCTTTCAGTGTGTCATAGATTATAATGCCGTGATGGGACCACGTTGTGACCACATGAAAGAAGGAGAACACAAGCACACACTTAAGTGTGTTTTGACCCGAACTATAGAAAAATATATTGTATATAAAAGGAACGAAACAGGCGTGATATATAGTGTGTACCGGGAGATATAGAATTGAAAACTCTACAATTCTTCAACAACGCGCCACGTACGAAGGAAAACTAAAAAATTACGACGTCGTTTTGAAGGACTACATCGACATGTGGCTGACTACGTCTAGATACACAAAACTACAGTATACAATTTGAAGAATGTGAAGAATTTTTCAGACTGTTTTTCAAGTTACCACATTTTTAGGCTATAGCGATAAAAATCACCCCACTTACCTCAAATATTTTGACTTATTTGCGGACTACAACTAAAATGACTTTAGCTCACGTTCTGTGAATTTGAAAAGTGGGCATGCGTTCGACCGTCGTCTACTAACAGTTTAAAACGCCTCTTCTTAAGAGCACTCGAAACGTAGTCCCAACAGACATAAAGGAAAGGTACGCAATTATGCTTTAAACGAACCATATATTTTCGGTTATGGTCGGGAATGTGATAAGTATTTAGGTCTACCCTAGTCAGAGACCAACGGCAGCAACCTAGAGAAGCGCAGTGTGGGGTCCAGCCCAGTCGGCATCACTCAAAAGCGCACAAAGCGAAGGATGCATATAACATTTGAGTGCGTTAAACCACGCTTGAGTAGGTCCGAGGTAAAAGACCTTACACAACAGAATGTCAGGTGAATCGCCAGAAGAGTGGTAGAAATTTGCTGCGTGCAATCAGTTGTACGGCTTAGTAAAGTGACAGTGAGTCCGTACCAGGCCCCCTGTAGCAGACGTACACAGACTCATGCGCACAGAACTGACAGGCGGATAAACACGGTTGCAGCCAGGATACTTAGTGGAGCCACAAGATAGCTGGTCACTGTAGTTGTGAAAGACCAGTTAGCATCACAAAGTGTAATATCATAAGTATGGTGCATACATTATTGGACTGTTATAGACTATACACACCAATTTCGGCCTCGTGCACGTTGTGAACTTTATTGCACTACACGGATTATGTTCATGTGACTATGACAAACATCCTGTTGACACAAGTTTCTAACCCAAAAGTCTTAAAACCACACGGTCATGATAGATGGAACTGGTCAGTTTTACTTAACGTACAATGTTGACTATATTTTTGGAAACTTAGGACGCGTATTCGTTAAGAGAAGCTTCATTAGCATATCACTTATCACGACTATCAACATGCTAATGCTGATTAGGTTCCATGGGTTGATGATGAAAGAAGGAAGTAGTGCTTTCAAGTGTTCCATATATGAAGATAATGAATCACAAGGCAGTATGAGATGACCCCGAAATCAAAGGCAGGCTAATGCGCCTGAAGCATCTGAACCGTCAAAAGGTCACTCCAAACCAACTTTAAGAACATACGAGGACTCCAGGTAAATAATACTGTCAGCCGCAGAGTTCTAAAACTCACAAACTCACAAAAAGAGATAGGCAGTTGGTGCTCTTGCTGACTGTACTGAAACTATAGTTTGAGAGCATAAGCCTTCAAAAGAATACCATTAGACGTGCCAAATGAAGATCTAGGTGGATTGTTAGGGAACTTGAGGTCTAGAAATGTGAGTGACAAATCAATTCGCAGTCTTCCAAATCCCAATAAGTTAATAGTAACCTTTTAAGTCCTACCTCATGCGACGTCTTCGTATTTCTGAAACGATCATTCGTTGGATAGCCTTATGTGGGACCCCATCCTTCTAGAGACATGGACGTCACAGCACACTATCATTCTCGAGATGATGCCGAGTGAAATTGTTGTTGAGAGGCTTAAAACATGCAGGGTGGAACTTGCTGAAAGGCCGCTTGAGATGTACCAAGGTCCTACTAAACATTTTATTACTGGCTTTTGTTTTCAGTGGGTTGCAGAGAGCGGTAGAAACGAATGTTCTGAAGTCTATTCCGGTAAGTATAACCTACAGAGTAGTGCCGTTAACAAGATATGCATTTATGAATGTCTCGTGTATTTCCTGGCAATAAACTAAACAGAAAGTTTGAGTCATCTCTCAGGAGGGTGAAGTTCTCAGGAGATTTTACATTGCGCCAGAGCTTGACATTGTAAAAATGTAACAAGAGAGGAGCAGTTGCGGCGGTTATGTAGTTTACGTGAGCGAACAGAAAGAGGTATCTAAGACTGAAGCTCAGGTAACTCCATTGTTGCTTCAACTGAAGTTGGCGAGACAGGAATTGACATAAATATGATAACAGCAAGTAGTAACGTGGAGTGGGGCCACCGAAGCAGACTGCTGTAAACGCTCATTTTGCGTACACTAGCAGTCAGTGTGATGTGATGCCTTCGAAGGCATTATAAAAATCAGGACACGCAATCTCTTCTCCCTCATTGTTACCGACTGGAAACAACCAATGATAAGTGGCTAAAACATTTTTGTTGGACATGAGCACTCTCTGCAAACGAAATGTTGGGCAATAAGACGAAAGTTGTTGACTGAAACGCAAATTAAATCCAACTCACGAATAAATGATTTAAACACCTAGGTAAAAGAAACTTTTGGTCTTTATTTGGTAGAAAATTTATGGCGACCACTGTTAAATATGAGCTGTAGGTTAGCCAATTTCCATAGGGTGGGAGAATTAATCTATTGAAACTAGTTAATGACCAGCGTGCTTGTTGGGCTGGCAGACTGCTCGATATCTGCAAGTAAAGGGAGAGAAGAAATTCCATCCAGTCCATGAGGGCTATTCCTTAGGGTATGCAGCTTGGTTAGTACAGCCAGAGAATACGTTTCTGCTACGTATGTACTGTTTGCAAGGGTTAAAGTTTGTCAGGATGCTTAGTGCTATGATCGATTATATGAAGATTTGTTGGTAATTGTCAACTAGCACATTAACGGATTCAGCGTCCACATTGGTAAGTCCTGATACACCCATCAATTGAAGAGCACCCACTCTGTTTGGCGACCGGAAGACATAATACAGAGCGGACTTTTATAGCTGATCACGGATCAATTTGCAGGCAGTTGCTAGCTGCAGAAGCAGTCTTTTTCAACAAATGCCATCTGTCATTCCTCAGCAGGGGCGTGGAACTCTGGACTGGATCCAATCTATCATATCTTGAGATCATCCAGGCTTTCGGTGTATCATGGATCAATTTGATTGTGCAAAATCAAAGTGGAAGAAAAGTTTCGGTGTTTAGCAGTACACGTATATGTTTTGACCTCAGCAGCTCTATTAAGGGTAGCAGAATGCTTCGAGCATACTTCGTAAACACTGCAGGATTTTTAACAATTTTCGAGGCCCACGACAAGAGATGAGTTACGAGACGTTCCGCGTTTGTCCATTAAATGGTAGCGCGTTAAATTAAACCTGTGAGCGATCAATTCGGGTTTTTATTGGTAAGAAAACAATCGAGCCCGGATTGGGCCTGATCGTTTCGACACACGTGCGACAAGCATGCAGTCGCTGGACCCAAGGGAATTACAAACTTGCAAAATTTGAATTTTTGCAGCTCGCTTGTGAGCCGGCATGAAAATTAATTTCTGATAGACTAAAGTCTTTCCTCGGAAAATTACAAAGGAACTTTTCATAGAAGTCATTCTTTTTAACCCGGTGTTGGTTATTTTATCCTGGAGAGGGTCGAAAGACAGAGGATTGCGGAATATGTCGATCAACCATTTGTTCGAATCAGTCAGCATTATGCAGCATAAGGTGTATTCTGGTATTACAGATCATACAAGTTCAGCAACTTGATTAGCACTTAAAAACGTTTAAACAAAACAACTGCACCTTCATATTTGCTAAGAGTCCTATGAATGGGAAATTAACACGCTTGTGGTCTCCAGCTCGGACTTTAAAGGAAAGGCAGAGAGCCTGGTTTCAGCAATTGCGGTGATGAGTAACCCTTGGAAATATCAGTTCTTTCAGTTCATTCAATCCATTATGCAAACTGTGAACAATGGTATAAAAGCATTTTACAGATCTGATAACAATGTTTGTAAGAACTTGACCAAGGATATAGAATTCCCCGTTAATTTGGCAGCAGTCTGACTCATCGCCGACTGTGCAGAATTTGTCTGATCTATTTTGCTTCTGGCTGAATTAGAGTTCCGGCTGGGTATCTGAAGGTCCATATACGACCAGTGCGACTCAATTAATTTGACCCGAGTTTTGCACTTTCTCCCCAACTAACCTTACTGAAAAGATATTTCATTACGGATAAAACCGTTTCTATACCGAAAGCATTCCAGAACATGCGTTACCGTATCCTCGAAATTGACTGGTGTCAAAAAGTCACCAGCTCGCGTCTTCTTTGGGAGGGGGGTAGAAGTTGGCATATGTGAAAGATTTGCTGAACTAGAGTGGTAAGTAGCTTCAGGACAGACGTAAAGAGTCTCCATTGAATTATAGGCTATTTCACACCATTTTTAGGTGGGTCAAGGACAGCCCAGTTTATAATTTTAAATAAATAATCGGTGGAAACATCTTACCTTCTTAACTGTATTACCCCATAACGACCTGTCCAGTAAATATTTGGTCATGTTAAACCACCACTAAGTGGTTGAGGCCTTAAGTAGCCAGACGAAATGACTATATCACTGCCGGCCCTTCTACCACCACGCAAACTTATCGAGGTTTGTCGGCATGCTCAGAGTCAACTTCCATCGATATCTAGTTTATGGACAACGGATAAACGGTACCCATTTTATTTATAAGGCATACAACATTCTAAACTTTTTAATCGTGCCCGCCTCTAGGTTCAGTTGGTCTTTGTTGGCACGCTGGAAGGAAATGACCAATTGCAGAGTCGGCGCAGACTGGAATTTTTAACCAGTGTATCGGCTATAATAAATGATATTTTCGATAGTCGCATTCACTTGTACATTTCTGATGATTTTATCTTTTTGCCTACTTTTGTTTTAGTCATGCTATTCCATTTGTAATATCCGTCCCGGGGCTACAATGACAACTCGTTCCGTGCCCCACTAGCTTGACGTCTTTTTCTGTACATTTTGCTTTCCAGGGTCGATACAAATACACGAGGGTCAGCGCGCTGAGTCCTTGCTTTTCATTGTCCATTGGTTTTCGATAGTGACTATAGACTTGGTAATAATCTGTTAGACCAGTTCCAACAATTGGTGAGCCCGACGTGACCCGAACACGCAACCTTCTGACAACCGCGGTAGCTGCGCTTTTTGATGTCTTTCGTGGATGTTTTGCGGCGAGGGAAAGATTCTTGATTATAAACGGTGCGTAAAAATTTGCAGTTGTTGTTTATTTGGTCATGGTTAAATTGAGCAGTTTATAGCAAGTTTGTGTGCAAGCAAATTACTTGTTTGTCATTCAGAAAAAAGTCAGCAATGTCGTTGCATTGTTGGTTGCTCAGGAAGACTCGTATGAGCTGCAAGCTAACTTAATTCAGTTCATTTTAGTTGAACTGAGAATTTTACAGGCCCCACGGGTAGTCCTGCACATGACGCACTATACTAATGACTACAAGTAAAGCAGCACATCGCATGTTTGCGCATAAGAACAATCTTGGATCACCAGCAGCAGTTTCAGCAGTTAACCAACCTGAAACAATGAGGACCGGAAAATGCCCAAGGGAACCTGTGATTTTTGTAAAAATATATTAGACAATATCAGAAGACGTTTAAGCTCACCCTGTTCATATTCATGTCGATGTATTTTAAAGTATTTCAGCATATCACTGGTAAACGGTATTTCTAGGGTTCTAGCATCCATCATACTTCGTCGACTCACTGCGGTTCGGGAGTTGAACACTAGAGAAGAACAAGCAGGGTTTCGTCCTGGCCTGGGATGTATAGATCACATTTTTACCCGTCGTCAAATTTTGGAGCAGCGTCATGTGTACTGCGGGCCAACAATTGCCATATTTCTTGACTATAAAGGTGCGTTCGATTCGGTGGATCGACGTACACTTTTAGAGTCGCTTAAACGCAGAGGTGTATCGACCAAGTATGTGAACATACTGTCGGCGCTTTATTCGTACAGTTCAGCTCAGTTTAAGGTTTACAGTGAGCTGTCTGACAGTTTCAGCACCAGGAGCGGCGTTCGTCAAGGCTGTTCCCTTTCACCATTTCTGTTTAATTTCGTCATAGACAAAATAATGGAGGACTGTTTGCATCACTCAAATGATGCTGGTGTGGACCTCCTACCTGATGGAAGGCTGACTGATCTTGATTATGCTGACGATAAGATGTTGCTGTTTGACAACTTTCAAGCAGCACAAGCGACACTAAGCGCAATTTCCCGTTCTGCTAAGTACTTCGGAATGCACTCTGCAGCCTCAAAATGCAAAGTACTTCTACAAGAGTGTTGTAATTACGTAGGTTTAATGTTAGATAATGAAGCCATAAAAGTTGTTGGTCGGTTTGTATACCTGGGAAGTTGTATCAACGGCGGCGGAGGAATTGTAGGGAATGAAATAGAGGCGCGTATTTCTAAGGCTACAGCGGTGTTTATTAATCTGAGGCACTCATGGCGACAGAAAGATATCCCTCTGAAGCTTAAGGGTCGAGTATATCAGACAACCGTGGGGGCTGTATTACTTTACGGCAGCGAAACATGGCCTCTGTAAGTAGAAGACGTGAACTGTCTTCAGGTATTTGACCACCGATATCTGCGTTCAATTGCTGGTATTGGGTGGCACCCATGAGTGAGCAACGAAGAGGTTAGGAAACGGGTGTTTGTCATTGATTGTCATATGAGTTCTTTCTTTCGATCTTTACAGTTACACAGACTTAGGTGGTTAGGTCATGTACTAAGGATGCCAGCCAATCTTTTGCCACATCGAGCACTGTTTGCCGACGCTGCGGCCGATTGGCATAAGTTTCAAGTTGGACAGATGATGACCTGACAAAGACAAGTGAAATCGTTCACGAAGGGTTTGGTCACTGTAGATCGGGTTCGTCTCTCGGGCTGGGGCCCTCGCGTCTCGCAGAGTCGATGGCTGGAGACATTAGGTGAGATGGTGGTTAGCCGAGCACAGTGACATGAATGTTGTCGTTGTTTGTCTAAGTTGTCTGTGAAGAGAATATACTTAATGACGCGGGGCAGTAAAAGTCGTAAGGAAGCTGTCTTGCTGATGACGTCTTGCTTTCCCTTACAGCTCGGTTGTTTGTTTACAAGGTGTAGGCGACTTTATGTTGTATGTTTGAATATAGACGTAGCTATTTTTAGTTACTAGGTCCCCTTCGTTTTCCCTTTCTTTTCTTCTCTCTTCCTACACAATGTTTGCTTTTTCTTCTTCTTCGTGGTTGTATGGCAGTCAAGTATCAGTGTGAACCACCGATGTATTGCTATCTGTGATGATTATGATGGTAAGTGGCAGGGGATTTGGTTAAGAAAAATTGAACAGCACTTACAGTTGAATAAAGCTGTTGCATTTCCGTAAGGTTTTCTTTCAGAACCCTTTGAAATAAGCTCTATACTTTAGTTTCGGTCTTGTTGGAGCCCGTCGTTGGTGGATATCCTTGCCATGACTATAATATTATCACCGTATTGCTCTACTGAGATAACCCTGTTAACCACCACAATGACCCCATATTAAACACAGTTGAATGTTCATGCGCAAATACTCAGGCACATCTGCTCTTCATTAATGGCTGGGGTATCGAATCATCTCGAGAGATGTCATCAAATCCATATCCAATTTAACTTGAGGTGAAAATAAGATGGAAACCTGGTTTGTTCTCCGCTTAATCTAATGGTCATTCCAAGAGAAGGTCTGAACTTTTAGTTGCAAACAGTCTTTCTGAGACGACCAGAACCTTGCATGTGGCTAGTTATTCATAATTTCTCGTCTACGGTTGCCAGAGTCTATCAGGTTCACGTCCGTGCTGTTCCACGTAGTGCATCCAACTTGCAGGGCTCCAAGTAGGCAAATCCACTAAAGCATAGATTACAAGCAATATTGTCGCAGGTATTCGATTTATTTGTTACCTCAAAAGACAAACTCTAACCATTTCTAGTGTGTCCCAAAGTAGTGGAGAATAATGGTTCATAGGAAACAAGCCGACAACTTAAAAAAGCGCAAATGTTTGAAAGAACAAATACATGCCAACGAATGAGACATTCAGAATAACAGATATTTAGTGAACAAAACAGACCTTTCCAGATGAAAAGAAGAAGTAGACGTGTACAAAGTACGTCATTCCCATAAAATGATCTTCTGGCACCGATCTAATTTTCTCCCACATCACTCAGGTTTTGGTAGCTTTGTCACCTCTATAGACAGTCTTTCCATTGTTTACTACACTTGGAAATAAAAATTCATATCAAACTCTACCCGAGAGCCAAACTTTCCAACTTCTGGACCAATTTTTGCAGCTGTACCTTTCCTTTAATTTCATAAGTGACCTACAAGAATTCCTGAAGCGAATCTTACCATCTTTCATACTCCGATCAGTCCCCCTTAAAAGTTTCTCCCTTTCAGAGAGAAAAATCTAAATCTTTTCAATATAATCTTAATGTGTACATTCTAAAGACGGTAACTGTTCTATTAACTTTAGCCAATTACCCTAAGATCAGGACTTGTGTTCACGGTAAAACTACAACAATCGTTGGACTTGCTGATTACTCTTACAGGAATGAGTTATATCGGCAAACTTTAGCATATCCTAAAATAATTGGCACTAGGATGGGATACAGTGTAAGAGTCAAAAGTCGCAATACATTTACTTTTTTACTGCTGCGTAGCACCATGGAATACCGTTCACTATATTCTTCAATGTTCTGGTTTAACTCACCATAATAATTCCGTCTTGCTTTTAAAAAGGATGTAGTAACATTGCGGTTAATAACTGCATGTTTCAGTTCCAGGTGGGGTAGGAAATTTTGCTGTCTTCCTTGGACATCTCTGCAGATGCAAATCATTGGAGCCGAGGGAGGAGTTGTCTGCAGCCACGTAACCCCCAATCAACCTGGTTTCTATCCACAAATCGAGTTACCGTCCAATCAAGTAGTGCTCACGTGACCGACACAGCTCTCTCTGGTGTGCTGGTCAAGTAGTGAAAAATAAAACGGATTAGTAGGAAGGGAAAGTGAGTGAACTTGAGTGAGTTGGAGTATGCAGGGGTTCCAGCCTGTTTAACAAGTAAATCACAAAAATATCTCGTAATTCTTGGCGCCTGGTGTGTCAAAACAACATTTTAGGGTTTTTTGAGTTCCAGGCGTGGCTTCGCAGCTCAGCTGGTAGAGCGCTTGCCGCGTAGAGGCATGGTGTTTTTGTCGCTGGTTCGAATCCAGCCGAAGCCCTGACTTTTCACAGTTGGGTCTCATCTAAAAATCAACAATCTGCCAAACTACTCATTAGTAACAAAACGTTAAGGTCTACTGAAACAGTGACAGTGGTTTTTCCATCAAGCCGTAACGTGGTAGATTTGAGAACTTGTTCACATGCTTATCAGGGTACCCTGTATACTGGGAGAGTAAGTGTCAACTGAACACCAGCATAACCCCCCCAAACCTCACTCACGTTCAGCTTGTTCCAGTATCCTCTTTTTCACTCCATGAGAACACGTTTCCCAGCCGCAAGGTATGTTTAGGTTTTACAAATTGACACAATTTGGCTATGAAGCTTCATCCATGTAATATCCTTGGGGTCCTCATTCGGGATCACGCATGGCTAACGAATCGAGGTGACTGTCATCGCATTAAAATATGGTTTCTAGCTGGTTGATCACACGGCAACAAAATAACGTGCTCAGGCTTTATGACAATTGGGAAAATTAGGTCACACAAATTCGGTGCAGTCCGCGGACGTTAGTTCCGTTGTTAGTGGGATCTTATCCATCATAAATCATGTTAGTTGAGCAGCCAGCTGCTTTAATGGAACTTGGATAATAAGGCTTATAGATTCATTTGCACGGCTGCCTACAGCAGTTGAGGTAGAGAAAGACTGTCAATAGACTTCTGGCACGTTGGATTTCCCCAGGATCAGACACCCGTCTAGTATGTACAAACAGGCGAGATGCAATAGGTCATAATAAGTGGAGTTGAGACTTTTATGCAGTATCCTTCAATAGATTTTTGGGATGAGTATTTATACAAAACGCCAAGGTTCCAACAGAACAATCAAGATAACCGAGTCCATCAGTCTTTGTTACATAAGAGGCATTCTCAACATATTAACTACGCAGCTTTCTGGTGTTGAAATATCCGATAACATCTGAACAATAAATGACTTAATGATGAGAAGCCAAAAAACTTTGGTTGGTATAGGCTAAAAATCGTTCATATATGATCGTAGTTTTTGCATCCTCATAGACTTTTAGCTCACGGCTTCCGCAAAGAGTCGCTATGCTTCTCTTTTGCTTTCGTCAGAGGGAGTGCAGAGTTTGCTGTAAGCAGCTCTTGGTGGAGGCAATGGTGTCTGGTAAACTGTAACTAAGTAGCATATGCATCTCATACATATTTTCCTTCAGATAATATACGCTGTCGTGACCTACTTGGAAGAAATTCGAACTACCATTCCTGGCTAGCAACAATGAGATTGTAAGGACGGCACAGAACTGTAAGTATAACATCTAAAATTCCACAAACTTTGTCTCTTGTTCACCAGCAGCTTGTTGTGACTGTGGGCTGCTGAGAACCTCATTGCGTTTGAGATGATCGGACAGGGGTAAGTTTACATGGACATTTCATCATCGTCATTATTCCTAACTTCGAGCAGTGTCCTTGGATACTATGTTTCTGGCTGTTACTAGCCTTGAGAACGGTTCAATTAGTAGCGGATCAATAATTAAGTAAAATGTGTGCCAAAGAACAGAAGAGAAGGAGAAAAAGGAGATATCTGAAAGGTAGAACAGACAACGTTTACCGCAGACCCTTTAGTTCGGAATCGAAATGTAGGACTACCTTGTGTTCTTCAGTATTAGATGGAACCAACCTCAGAAATCTGAGTTCTTCAGCTGTAGCTTTCTCCGGAATATTACTCAGTCATATAAACCTGCAGTTGGTGACGTTTGAGAACTCTGGGTTCAAAGTCTTTGTTACACGTCCTCTGAACTGAACAAAGCTAATCAGTACGTGATCGCTAAGGCCCTCCATCATGGAAATGTTTACCCTTCAAAATATAGGGTTAGAGTTATCTCGAGTACAAGTAGATCTGAATCGCTTGACAGAGGCTCTTCCTGTGTATTCACTGAACCAGTTATAGTGACCTACAAAAGTTAGAGTATATCCACCATGGTGTTGAAATAACTATGCTCAACGCTGTTGATCTATTTTTGTTCTTTTCTACTGATTCAGCGGGGTGAAGTTAGTGGAAGGCTGTCTGCCATAACCGTCGAATTCTTCTTTTGGCTGGTGTTATTGTTCAGTTCGATAGTACGTAGTTTTGCGGCAGAAAGGGTAACTACATCGGTTTCGTTTGGAGCGACTTTGGGACTAACAACAATAGAGCCATCGGTCAGTTCACCCAGTGGACCAGGTACAATGGTTACGTTGGGCATAGTGAATGTATGTGTCGAGGCTTCTGCATCTGGGAAGCAGAGGTTTATGTCTGGATTGCCGTACTCCGAACCTGCCTTGGATCTACTAGTAAGTACGATATTAAAATACGTCCCGGCAAAACTGTTCAGACTAGTAGCTACCAAACCATCAATAGTCCGCTTGGTGGCCAACAGGTGATTCGCTAGGCAATCAAGCTCAACCGGCTTGGACAGAACCTGTCCAAGGACTACACCAGATTAACCTTTTCATAAGAAGTTCTCTTGCAGCTGTTTGCGTGATAGAATAAATCCGCACTCTCGTTTAAACGGAAACGATATTGATCAAGTTGCAGTTCTGAACAATATCTTAGTTGCCAGCAATGTTGCTCGTCACATACTTTTGGAGATTTACCACTCTAGTGGACTCAACCCAGGCAGTCGCAAAGCATCAAGAATGCTACTGTTATCTTTCACGCAGCTTTCCTGATGCTCCCTGTTTTACCTCGTTTTCATACGACAAATTGAAAATTTTTCAGATGCGTGTAAAACAATAACCTTGCTGGCAGTGACTACGGAGCCGATTAGCCGATCAACACATGCATCATCCTGAAAAACCCGGCAGGTCTGTCCGATCAATTCAAAGTCCTCCTCAGTACTAAAACCTTCCAAATGTGTGCAGCCAACTCAAACACGTTTTAACAGAATGGAAAAAGCACCTTATAAAATTTTGTTGATCGGCAATTCGTAGAAGTGGTATGTGCGATGAGCTTTTTTCCAAGAAAATATTCATTCCTGCAACAAATTAGCAAATTAAATAAGGTAGGGGAACCGACGATCATTCTTTTAGAGTGGAAATTCTAAAGACTTCACCGTGCATCTTTTTAAAAATAGAGCCGCATCTGCGTTTACAGTGCGTATTAGTAATGTCGCGTTTGCAGTGTACACCTGGATGGTGGCATCTGATCCAGCCACGTGTTCGGGAGCAAAACAGACGAGCCAGAGTATCATAAATCCTGATTTTGATCATACTAATGCGAGATAAAGTAGGTATACTGTATATCATAATTCATCCACTTTGCCAGTCAGGTATAAATTGACGTAAACTCGTTTGCTTTTTCCGCCGTGTCGACCTAATAACAATGGATCAGTGATACTCAGCTCAGATAAACGGCAAAACACAAACCATTTTGTGCACTGTCTTTCATTTGTTGGTGACATACCATTACTATTTAGTTGTATCCTTAGAGAAGTTAGCTTTTATGGTCGCTAGCACTCAATACCATTTACAGCGCCACTAACCAGCAGTGAACAAACATAGTCGTCTGGATCTGCGGTGTGTACTGGTGAACTTCTCCTCATCGCTTACAGCGCTTGCGCATCATTGTGCAATTCTGATAGTTTTTCCTCAAAAATATATAGTGGCTGATTCACGTGTACAGTTAGACGGTTAACAACAGCGACTGAATCCCGAAGAAGTCGGCAATGCTGTGAGGAAAATTATCCTCATGGTCTATTAGGTTTGATCACTATGCCTGGTTCGGTACACCTGAAGCCAATCAGTCTGAAACTGCTTTCAGTAAAGTGCCATGGAATATCCTCTTTCATACACACAAGGTTTGCCAAGGAAAAATCAACCTTGTGTTTGAAATGGACAATGTGGCGATATATGTTGTAGCAGACAACAGGATGACTGAATGAAGTCACCGAATGTCAGGTAGGTCGTAATAAGTATAGCATACCTAACACCATTCTTGTTGAGGTAATGTTCATTACACATATCTGGAATTTCTTTAACTGCGGCACTAATAACAAATGTAAGCGGTTCGACTTGAGTAAACATACAGTGGTCATTCTTCATAAATTCTAATCCTTGCCGTAAATCAAGAGTATACATGTGTACAGTTGATTTCCTAATTACACTGTAATCCTATTCAGATACTTACATAAATTCCTGTGGAAATGAGAATTATACTCAGCCAAATTTAATTTTATATTTCTTCCCAACTAGCGTACTTTCAGGTAAAACCAGCCATTATTATGGCAGTCCAAAACCAAACTAACTTGTCCCTAATGAAACCCCTAATAGCTTTCAATAAGAACCCTGACAGCACAGCTCTCTATCGTTTGTCGATTTCTGCCGGTTTCCCTAAGAATCCCGTGATGCCAAACTGCCAGTACTCTGACGTATGTGACTCAGTATAACGTCAAGATATCGACCTCGAGTCAGACGAAGTTGCGCTCTATCCAATAAACATATGGTGTGTCGTATGTCTATCTTCTCGAGCTCCACATAGTCTCCCAGCGATTTTAACTCCGTTCAGCTTAATACATGCGGTTCTGTTTTTTTAATTCTATGTTGACTTATTTGACTTATAATCCCCTCAACCGATCACCTTCACACTCGTGGGCTTTTTCTTTGCTGCCGTCGTCGGAAGAAAACAGATGCGTGATTCCACAACTTATGCAGTAATAAGTAAATGAAGTCCAGTCTGGTTATTGTCTTGTTAGTTGTGCGCCACGTACCGCTTCAGGGCCGTATTCTTCCATATCTACAATAATTGTGTATTTCCTTGGTTGTTATTTGCTGATAACGAAATCAGTACTTCCCACTAAAGACATCATTTTGCAGATCATGTGGTAATGTGTTATCATGACATTTTTCTATATCGTAGTGTCACAACATTTTACACTAAACAGCCAACTCCGAATCAACATAATTAAGATACTAGTCAGCATTATCGGCTCTAGTCTGAGCAACATACAATCCAGCCGTTAAATCTATTGTCTTATATGGACCACTCATTCTGTACAATACCAGTCACATTTGTGGAAAAGTATATTTAAACGGTTTACACAGTCAGTATTGGATTGTGTGACCATTCCTCCAGTGTCGTGCTAATTCGTCGGTTGGCCGTTGTGACAAGGCAATACGAACTTCAAAATAGACATATACGCCACAGTCTACAGCTTTTAAAGAGCACCATGTTGAACTTCCCAAATGTCATGGGGCAACGGCGGCATCAGTTGATGAACTACAGTCGACAACTATCCACAGTAACTCTTTAAATCTGCTATTCTAATGCCGACTCATGCAAACATATAACGCATTTGAGAACGCCACATAATCACCACATTTACGTGATAAACCAGCATAGTGAGGAACCGTTTTCCTAGCTGAATCAACAACTGAAAACGATTAGACATGACAACTAGCCTACCAGCACGATATGTCGAATTCAAGGTGTACTTTTCCACTTTGTCATTTGGTGCAAAAACTGGTCTGCTAACCTTTTAGCACTATTTTCTGTTCACCTTAACGAAATCTGTAGAACAATTTTGTACGCCTTCTGATGCAACACACATTTCTCGTCAACTTCAAGTGATTTCCTGATCACCCAATGCATGCTACTTCATTTGCATTATTAAAAATGTGTCTGAAATAGTATGTTTTATTCTACTTAAATAAGCATTATGACGCACATAACCGACGTGAATGGTCGCGCATCAACAGATTTAAATCGATGGAATGCTGCTTTAATCTTTGGAGGCTAACAATTGCTGGAATCGATCAACAACAATCTGCATTCGACGACTGAGCTTTAATTCTCTAAAACAAAATGGCTCAGAATGGTCATAGTAATGTGAAATTGTTGTACAGCGTCGAGAGGTATCATGATGTTCAAGCGGATATCACGACTGCGATATCATGAAAGCACCCCTGCCAATATTTATAATACTAAAAATAATGAAAATTCACATTGAAAAAATAACACAATTGGTTAATGTAATATTACAAAGAAAACCCACTTCGCAGATCTTTTAATTTTGAGTTCTTTGAAGGTACATCTAAGTTGAATTCTCCATGAGCTCCTTAGATTATCTGAAGCAGTTATTTCCTGAACGAGACTTACTTGAAAACTTTCTTCTACATTATGGTCTCGAGCGTGGTTGACCACCCTGTGGTTAATCAACATACTTTCTTTCCGGGGAGCTTATTATCTCGATAGTTTTTTTTAAGAAAAGGTTTATCAAGAGGTGCAAACTCTTTTATAGTCTGATACCTCATGATAGTAACTCGTTATATAAGACTATCAGGTCGGTCAGACAACAGTGAGTTGCTCTGAGTCATTTTGGTTGTCTGGTTGATGTCTTGACTGTTTTCTTAATTGCAAGACTTTCCTATAACAGCTTTAATGATGAAGAGATTAGTTAAGAATGCTTCACAGGGTTAAGTCTGATCTACTGTTCAGTCCTTTTATATAAGTTTGCACTCCACACTACGTAATACTCAGTTTAGGTCATAGGCTACGAGAACCAATTGTTTTGTGTTGCGTACAGCAGTTATATGGTTACGGGCTATAAAAAATTTAGTACAAGAAGCGTCTTAAGACAGAGTGCTGAATGCTTGGAGAGTATTGTACGGTTATGTGTGACGTTTATTCAGAATATTCCGGATGATGCGTACATCTTCGGTGTGTACACAGGTTAGAGTAGAGAAGTATGTGTGTACATAAATAAAAAGTCATCCGTCCATCCGTATGGTAATGTTGCTTAAGGCAACGTTCGCCACAATAATGACGATAAATATTCATGTAGATAAGTTTTATCGAAAGGAGAAGAATAGAATCTACATTAAGTGCTACTGAATAAGATAACCAAAGATTGCACGACCGCAGTGTGCTGAAATGACAAGTAGCGGCAACAACCAACAAGTTGAGATAATATAAAGTTCCCAACATGGCGGACGTTATCATCTTGTCATAGATAATTAAAAATTTGCGGATTTTATGTTTTCTTACTACAGTGCGGTTTTGTGTACTTTTCTTCGGAAGCGTTGTAAGAGACTTTATATTGTCTTTTCAAGAACGTTCGTTAAGTACAGCATGGTATTTCACTCACGTGGTACTTCACTCACATATTTCACTCTCATACTGAAAACTTCCGGTATGTAGTAGATGTTGATTCATTTTATGGGTTTTTCCTTAAGTAACGAAGATCACGTGTTCCTGTGTAATTTTTTATCCATCGAAGGAGTAATAACTTATTTAAAGCTAATTAATTGGTCTGATTGTGCCTAGGTCCAGTTTGCAAAGTTAATTGAGATCGTCGCCGAACAGTCATTCATGATGCTGAAACAAATGTGTTATTTTCAGAAATTGACCGGAAAGAATATAAATGAGTAAAGCTTGTTCGGTGCAAGTGTAAGAATGAGCTGGCTAAATTTTGACCAGCAAAAGACCAGCCTACAACAGAACTTGTACCTTGAGAACATATGTCGATCTGGCTAATTCGAAATTAAGCAAAACCCTTAAAATGGGCTCTCAAAATGTACCTGTCGTCCTTGGAAGATTATTGTGCCTCGTTGATGAGTAGAAATAATGTAAATTGCCGTTATTCTAGGGTTGGTTGGTTATTTTAGGTCAACTAAATGACATTATAATTGGCCTGCACATGTATACTTTGACGACTGTAATAATTTTGGTTAACAGAACTAACGCCTCGGTTCATTGACCTTGATTATTAATTTTCAACTAGTTTTGAACATTCTCCGAACCAAATGAATCTATAGAACCCTCAAAAGAGTGACTATATTATGTAGTCAGATTCAATGCTATTTATAAATGAATGGGGCCGAATGATTAGGCACAATACATAGACATCGAGGGGTGTGGTCGAGCTCTACACGTTGATTTAAAACTATCACTCAGTATGAGTAGTTTCATACTTCAAAGTATAATTAGGATCAGCGCGCTTTTAGGCCTCACCTTTTTTGAGGGTCGTTTGAAACTGAGTTCAACAATCCCACGGGAAATATTTTGGTTTAGTGATCCCTTATAACGAAGCACTACAAATAATATGTAGTTTGCAACTTTTTGCAAAATATCCTCTGGAATGAAAAATCTAACCACTCCATTTTTTTAAATTTCTACCTTAACGTCTGATTACAAATTAATATCATCAATACGACATAAAAGACATTGTGAGTTGCAAGCATTTCGTTTATTCTCACCAGTTGACAACATAAGATGTTCGGTTATATAAGTTTAACCTATGGTGACAGAACAATTAACTGGATGAACGTCACGTCAGTACATACCAGTGTAAGTTACATGGTTTCATTTCCACAGGAATTACGTTAATGGCACCAGCACTTTCTGGCAACAAAAACCGGGTGTGTGACGCTTGAGTAGTCGTGGGATTGCTTAGTTTAATATCACTCTTGTTTGGTTTGTACTCTATCAATCGTTTTAGTTGATTTGCTCCAAAGTTTTGCTACAGCTAAAGATTATGTTCAGCCCATGTCCTGGTCCAGGTAAGAGTTTGAACCCTGACCTTGATGTGTAGAATGTGAGTGAATACATATTAAGAGTGGCTGAAGCATCACGACTAAAAGGCCAGCTACACAACAATCAGTGAGTGGCGCTCATATTACACGTTCATCTTAAGGGAACAGGTGGTAACCGAAGTACTTACTAAATGCATCAGACATTTGGGAAACTTACAAGAATTTGTCAGTCAAGATCAAATTGTGGGTGATGAATACAATGTCGACATCATTTTCCGTTTTTTCTAGGTTCTTTAAACACTGGCTTTAACTTAACTCCTACTATACGGTTTTGTGAGTAAGCTAAGTTATGAATGCACACCGTGATCTTTTTCAACGTTCTCACCGACCGTCGGATTCCTCGGTAGACTGACTAGCCGAGTAACAGCCAGTTGTCTGATTGATCGACTGACTAACAGACCAACTGGCTACCTTGGTAGTTCGTTGTCTGCTTACCCATTAGTCTCTCTAAATTCCAAATGTCCGTTTTCTTGTCCGTTTGCCCATTTATTTCGACAAACGGCTGACTGACTGTGTAACTGTTCTGAACCTCAACCTGTGAAAAATTTCGTTGTAATTTATCTAGATTTGGTCAACTTGGTCCATATTAGTCAAAATATTTCATCCGATGCGAAAGAGAAGTCCAAGGTATTAGGGAAAAGTAGTGGCTTCGCGTCAACACATTTCCTTTGAAACCGCCGAAAACTGAGGCAAATAATTATTACGTGAATCAAAATGCTGGTAGACATCTTTTGAACAAGCCGTTAAATATTTTGAGGATTTGTATCAAAAGATACGGGTATTTATCATGGTTTATAACATTTATTTGCTGAAGTTCTTTTCAACAATTTCTTTCTATTCTTTTCTATAGGAGGGATCGTGAGTAAATATATATCCGCGGTAGGGTCATCAAATGGTTGTGTTTGTTATCTAGGGCTGGCAGTATAATTGATGTTGCAAGTCACTAACATTCACCTCGATAAATTATTCCACATTAAAAGCGTGACATTACTTACCAACAAAAAGTAAAAAGTAGGTCGTAACCGTTTCAGATATCCATACACTGTTTGCGATTAGGTTAAATTTCAACGTTCGCCATGCAGTTTACTGCATGTTCGGATCACATTTGGGCATCAGGCTTCGGATAAAACCTATTCCCCTTTCTCACTGTTTCTGAAACTAAGGTGGTTTCTTCATAGAAGCAACGATATCCCTAGATGAATTTCTGATGCTTATGATAATGTTCTTGTGGAAGAAGAAGGAGGACAATTCAGAATTAGGATAAGTTTGGCTCATGTTCCTTTTTTACTTGCGACAGCCCGCGGTTTACGTGAAATTTTGAGTAGTTCAAGAAGAGAATAGTGAAAAGTTCACATTTTCAGAAAGAAAAATGAGATTTCATTGCCAAAAAAATGTTCCTTAGCGCAAATCTGTATATCCTACTTGTGTGCTTCAAAGCATTTATTGCAATGCGAGTAACGGGTTGACACACGCAGAGAGCAGTGTCATAGCACTCTAATCTGAGGCAAAGCGGTCACTACAACCGGTCTTGAACAGTCGATCTGACACTGAGGATTCAACCTCTGCATGTTCTTCAGGGCTGCAACAACAGTGCTAGTTTTGGGCTGGACAATGAAATTCTAAAGGTTTTTAAGTGTTTGTGCACTTAGCAAGCCGTATCACGAAAGAGGGGGATTTGGACAGATTTTTCCAAGTCTAGTGTTGTCTTCTTTAGTTCGGACACCACCTTGGATCACATGGACATTCCAGTTAAACTTTGAGATTTCGCTTTTAGGAAAAGAATAATTTTGCTTTAATGCTGGGAAACTCAATCGAAGAAAGAAGTTTGATCATCCGATTTTTGCGTTCTCTTGCTCACATAGAACAGCACATGTTAATGGCCAGTCAAGACGTAAAAATAAGTTCCTTATCGCTGTAAGCATCAACCAAATTTACTCACATTAACGGTATGGGAAAATAACAGTTTTGAAATTGACCTACATTGTTGCACTTACGTACGTAAGTGTGGTGCAAAAGAAACTGAACCGAAAAAGATAAATAATTTGGTGGATTCCATATGAGACAGTGGGACGGGTGAGTAATCGGGTCCAAATTTGGAATTTCCGAGCTCCTGGCGTGGCTTCGTAGCTCAGCTGGTAGAGCGCTTGCCGCGTTGAGACACGGTGTTTCTGTCTCTGGTTCGAATCCAGCAGAAGCCCTGACTTTTCACAGTTGGGTCTCATCTGAAAAAGACCCTAGACAGAAAAGATAAGACTTGAGAGAAAGTGTTCACCGCGTCGATCGGTTCGGTTTGAAAAACTATGTCCAACAGGCGGTCAGGGGAGAAAAGTTACAAATTTAATCAGCGATGTTTGAATGGGTGGTGTTATGGGGAGCAACCTTTAGTGGTCAGTGGTAAGTTCAGCAGAAGAAAGTTAGACAAAGAGGAGACCGAGGATGAGGGTGTTTACGGATAAAAAAATGAATGGATCAAAAGATCACCAACATGACGTATACATCAGCGCCAACCTGTCGTGCGGGCAGCCAAACAAATGCTTTAAGTATTTGTGCACATGAAATCGAATAGACCTTAAGCAGATAGGTTGTGATGAATCTAACATTTTAGAACTATGTGATCTATGCCAAAAAAATACCCACATTCAGTCACGTCAACCGCACAAACAGCTTCGTGTACTACAACTCCCTATTAATTATACATACACATTGGGGAGTGGTATCGTAATCAGTTGGTTAGGTGCAATGTGAACATAAAATTTACAACGTATCTTCCACTTTATCGATTTCCAGCTTGGTGGTGCAAGTTACGAGGTGGGAAGACCGATGATTTGACAAGGTAAAGTGAAAAACATTTATTAGTAAATCAGCAACCGTGTTCATTCTAAGGGCTGGGGTTCTTGTGACTCATTCGAACTTTCATTGGAAATAATAGGAGATAATGCGGCCAACTGCAGTTGGCCGCACAATCAGGGAAATTGTTTTCGGAGAGAAAGTATGATGAACCGGCGTGGGAGAGGGAATGACATGCGCGAGCGATAACGGCGCCGGAAGTTTGGGAGATGTCGTCAGAGACGATGTTGCAGGCAACAGCCTAGGATTGCAGCCGGTTAAGACAGGCTGAATAGTTCGGTGGAAGCAGCTTGACTCGTTTGCAAAGACAACGGTTCATAATGCGGTTGTTTTACGTCTGTGCCGTCTAGGGAAACATTAGATTCGTCCGATGACGACAACGAAAACAATCTCTTCGGGGGGTTGTTAGACAGTTATTTGAAAGTCAAAACGCAGAAAATACCTGGTGCGCTGGATTCGCTTGCCCATCTTCACAGTACCATCAGAAGAGTCCTGGTCTGATGTACTTTCTGGCTTATTCGCGTAACGCCAGGCCTTCAGGTAGTCGTCTGAAAGCAATCATTTGAAACTGGTCAACATTATTTGTTTGGAAAATAGTGGTCACGGGGAATCGCGAAGAACCAGGTGGTGGTGTTAGGTGAAGTTTAACACTTTCACCGAATGAAGGGCCAGATATGCTCGGCCAGGTTGCAATATCATTACTTGTCCAAGATGAGCTGACGACAGCACAACTTTCCTCACCTTGATCGTCGGAAACTACGACGGAGTACATCTGAAACGACAAACCTTTTATTGTTTAACGAACATGGCTTACAACGACGACATAAATGTGTGGCGAGCAGTTATGTACAGGAATGTGAAATAGGTGTACAAACAAATTGTGCATCCAGGGGAAAAAGTAAACACTTGGCCATAATTTGCGATACGTCCGCCGAGCGAATTTCTTCACTGGGTTCAGTTACTCTAAACATAAAAGGGTGCAGCGACGGCAAACTGTGAGTGAATGAAGGTATAG
Organism: Paragonimus heterotremus; assembly: GCA_013368495.1. Classification (NCBI taxonomy): domain Eukaryota; kingdom Metazoa; phylum Platyhelminthes; class Trematoda; order Plagiorchiida; family Troglotrematidae; genus Paragonimus; species Paragonimus heterotremus. Next base: position 75,948 of record LUCH01001188.1, on the reverse strand, counting down.
CAGGTTTCAAAAAGGTGGTATATTGGACTGTACAAATCGGGGTATTAGGATGAAGTAAATTTACAATAAAGCAAGGGAAGTTATCAATGATCGCAACATTACTGGGAGCAATATTTGTAAACAAAACATTGTCTTTAAAAAATGTAAGCAGTTATAAACTGGTGGGATGTTCATTGGCATGCCGATATCTGAATGGAAAATAGGAACACCAGTAACAAAGGGTGTGCGTTCAGACCATCGCCTATAAATTTGACTAACAGGATTAGTCGGAGCGTGAACCATAGACTCCAGTTTGCACATGAAAGACTCAAATGGGAAAGCGGAAAACCGGTCGAGAGCACCGTGGCTTAGAACATCGTCTGTGTTGGCGACGGGATTTTTGCTTTGTCTTTGTTCTCTCTCCTGAACCATGTCTGCCGACCCAGATCTCAAGCAGATGATGCAGTCGCAGATCCGGTTGCTGGAGATGCTAGCCCCCCGCTTTGCCGCGTTTGGGCCGTCCACTTCTGTCGATCCGCCGTCCGTGGATCACTTGGCCAGGAATGTCTCTGACTTCCTGTATGACCCCCAAGCCGGTGTCTCCTTCGAGGCTTGGTACAAGCTTTACGAAGCTACCTTCACGGTTGAACTGGCATCCAGAGATGACGAGACGAACGTTCGTCT
>LUCH01001188.1:7530-60001 GCA_013368495.1 Paragonimus heterotremus | reverse complement strand
TCTCCAATCGATCTGCTGTGCAAATCATTCTGGCTCTGTGGAATAACGTTTTCACTAGCCCTTGTTTATAAGCAATGGGTGCGAAGCTGGAGAACTGCAAATATTGTTCACTCCAAGTTGGCTTACGATAAACAGATTGTTGTAATCTACCATCTTGACGTCAGGTTATAAGAATGTTTAAGAACGGCAAACAATTATCCACTTCTACCTCATAAGATACAGAGAAGTTTGGGTGGAGGGAGTTCAAATAGTTATAAAATGAAGTAAAAGTACATTCATCAGTAAAAACTAAAATGTCGTCCACGTAACGTTTGCAAAGCAGGACCGTCGAAAACCGTTCTTGAAATTGCCTTTCAAGCATTCCCAAAAATACATCCGCCTATATGGGACCCAATGGGCTACCCATGGATACTCCATCAATCTGTCTATAATTAACACCTTCGAACTGAAACGGAATGTTTTCTGTACCAGCAAAAATGATATCCTTAAGAAGGTTTATTGGAATACCTTCATTTACATTTTGACTAAAAATAAAATCACAAAAATTTAACGGTTTCACGCAGCGGTAAGTTAGTAAATAAAGAGTCTACGTCAACCGAGTACATTAGCTATGACCTTACTGAACTGTTCTCCAAAACTGCTGCTAGCTCAAAGGAACTACGAACACAATTGGAGGACAACAATTCACGAACTGGTTTAAGGATGTCCAATAACCATTGCGCCAGCTTGTGGCATGCCGAGTTGTTCATGGGTAATATCGGTCGTAAAGCGAAACCCGTGTTATGGGTTTTTGGTGAACCTCTCATCCTCAGTGTGTGTGTGCCTGTTGGATTTAGTTTCTTATAGTGAACCTCAGAACTATATCCATGCGGCATCAATATTTGTAATTTCCTTGATATCTGATTTCAGTCAGGAATTTGGAGAAAGAAGAAGAGTTTATTAGGAAAACGTTGGTGGATAATGGCTACCCTGAAAAGTTTGTGGATATCCAAAGTGAGATGAATGAACCAAAAGTGGTCAGCTGCAGTGCGCAGAAAAAGAACATAGTTCTGCAAATTCAATTCAAAGGTGACCACTTGACTAACAACATTAGTCATAAATTGATGTCGGCGTTACAACGCACCTACCTAGAGGCCCGACTACGCATCCTGTTAAACACTAGGGGCTTGGCCCCTCATAGCAGTGATACACACAACCGATCAGTCTGTCTTCTACGTAATATACCAGTTCAGTTGCAGTTGCAATGACGTCTACATAGACAGAACCGATGGGCGTTTGCATCAACGTATGGCGGAGCACATTCCTGAGAGGTTATCAACGGCAACCTCAAAAAACAACCTACTGATTGTAACAAGCGCGAAAACCCCGGCTTCATTGATCGCCAAACATCCTAGCAATTTGTCACCTAGTTGACCCTGTTAAATCGTTCAAGATATTGTTACGTAATCGTAACCCGAAACTGTTCGCGATTAGCGAGGCAGTGCTAATCAAACAACATCGACCAGTTTTGTGTGCACAGAAGACGTTGACGTAATCAATCCCCTTGCCGTGGACTTGATTGAACTATTTAGCGTGTGAAAGGTCAGAACTATGTGGTCTGTTCGTTTAATTGTTGTTGCTATACGCAGTTTGTATAAAATTTGCTAGTTTTACGTTGGCGACTGATGAGAGTAAATTGCGATATATTTTATTTTGGTTAACATTGCTTCGTTGATTACCATTAATTCAACACTTTGAGTGAGTAATATTGTCCCCAATATGTTGGAGTGAGCAATCAAACGACCGGTTTGGATTTCATGCCATCGGAGCTCAACTTTAGTTAGTTTGCATCACCTTTCTAAACCAACAAAACTGACAAGTCAACAGTAGTCTTTTCATGTTATTTCTCGGAGCAGGATGAGGTAGCTGATGTGTTCAAGTAAATACTTCATGATGAATTAGTTAACTCACGGTTCTCGTCATCTGAGACCGATGTTCACAAACTTCCCTGCAGCTGAAACCTCTTTTTTACAACTTGCTGTTTTAATTAACTTTGCATTAGGGTAGGTCGCTAACCTTTCTTTGGTGTCGTACTAATCCGTGTGTGAACTCTTGTCCCGTTTGCCCAAATATATTTCATATAGATTGAAAATCACCCACAATTGATCGCATCTTTCGCATTCCCATAGACTTTCCAGTCGGCCCCTTTCGAAAAGCAGAAGCACTAGACTCGAGTTTCGCTCTCATTAGAGCTCGTCAGTAGTGCACATCCTCGCCACTGTCGGAACTTGAACCACACAAACGGTGGTAGTTGAGTGTTCACATATGATAATTTGGTCGTGCCTAATGTGAGGTCAATGGCACAGTGGTAAACACGGTTGCCTCACCAACAGCGTGTCCATGGTTCAAGTCCCGGCAGTGGCGATGATATGCACTACTGACGAGCTCTAATGAGGTCGAAACTCGAGTCTAGTGCTTCTTTTCGAAAGGGGCCGATTGGAAAGTCTATGGGAATGCGAAAGCTGCGATCAATTGTGGGTGATGTTCAATCTATATGAAAATCAAAATCCCGTATTAATCAGTAATGAAATATGTTTGTCAAACTTTTGCGAAACATTCTTTCCACCACCTTTCAACTGTGATGATTTATTTCCTCCTCTGTAAACAGGAGCCGCTTTCTTGACTATTTGAGAAGTTTTTTTCCCCGCTTATTTGTTGCTAAAAGCAACCATCTAGTCGGTCACACTGATTACCTTTTACAGCACGAATCAGATATCGAATTCTTTTGTGAAAGAGGCATCACCAGCATATATGAAGTTCGGTTTGTGAATCAATTTAGGTTCAGCCACGTATGCTATACTAAGAAGCAGTTACGTTACCGGTTGTACGAAGGTCGCACATTATTTAGGAGGTCAAGGGGATAATGCAATCAAATACCAACCTCGCCTATTTCATCACACCAAGTGAATATCTACCCTAGCGAATATTATGGAATCATTTCTTGTCTTGTGCACAATCAGAAGCAATCGGTTATTTCGTTTTGGAAGAGAAGGGGTGCACTGTAAAAACATGCCACTCTGTTTGCAGGCTTCCTGAGTTAAACGACAATCTGTTTTCATTGCAGGACAAATTGTGTATGTATATGATATTCTACTTGCTTGCTTATTAGCAAGTCATTCAGATTCTACTAGCTAAACATAATGGTCGCCGGTTCGGGATTGATAGAAGGTTCTGTCCAGCTGTACAACACTGGTTACACTCGTGGAGTGGTGGGTATTCCAGGCACCGTACTGAAACCCTGGTTGCTTACCTAAAATGCTACAGATGCTGTTTTTCACATACACCCAGGTGACTCAACAAGCCTGATTTAAATGCGAGCAGAAGTCATACTCAACTAAATTAACCCTAAAAGCCAGACGTGTCTGCACATGTTAGGTTGATTATTGCAGATGTTCGACATTTACTAACCAGGGCACAGATGGTCGTGTGTGTCTAATATGTCACAGTTACATGTGTGTCAATTTATTTTGCACCTGATTATGTCTATTATATTTGAAATGGTCACTTTATTTTATTGTGTAATACCCGCAAAATAGATTAACTTTTCCCCAGGTGTAAATTGTCCGTATTTTCAATGGGGAGGTTCCTTAGCAGTCAACATCTCACCATAAAACTGCGTAACAAGACATAACTTGCACTAAAATTCTACGGCTATTCCATGTTTTCTCAACAGCAGATTGAGACTATCCATTTTTGCTAACAATAGAGAAATTCTTAGCGAAAGTCAGTGAGCCAACTTTTGCTCAGTCGGCTTTTATGGAAAATGAATTATATGCAAAAAGTATGGGGAGTGGTTACGAAGAAATACATTGCCACCTTTCCTAGGCCGTTGTTCCACAAATGTACAATGTAGCTTACCTTTAACATTTCCCATCATTGTCCTGGTAACTCGACTGGACAAACTTCCAATGTGATGCTGCATTAGGCTGAAGCTCTAAACATTCTTCACTTCAACGCGAATACCAGTTCAACCGTTCATATATATTGGTATTTTTCAACCCAAGTCTTGAATACCCCATGACGTGAATGTTTTGTAATTCGACATCAGATTTTTCGACACACAAATGAAAAGATAATTCTTAGACCATAGAATTGTTCAACGTGTGAGAATTTAGAGATTAAAAAGAAAGTGTACTAAGTACGGGATAAAAAGAAATCTATAGACACAATGATGTTATACAACAGAGTTGTACCTTAGCTTAGTTTAAGCGCTATGTTACTTAAGAAAGGTCAATACAAAAAAAGCTAGTCACAGCCTGGCAAAGTTTTGAAACCATATTAATTACTAACTTTACATTGTCGGGAAATAACAAACTTACCTAAACAATAGCTATAACTCTCATTCCTTTAAGAAAAATTCCGGTGAATTTAAACTAAAGTTCAAAACATTTGATAAAATACCGCAAGAAATAATGGGGAGCAGCAAACCTATGGAAGAGTGAACACGCATTTAACAAACTACTGATTATTTTACCTAAGGATTTGAAGGATTTTAGACGTAATGTGGAAAATATGAACCCTAATCTGAGTAAAAATAATTCTCTGTATGAAATGGTCACATTAATTTGAAGCTAACATGGTTTTAAAATCTGAATCCAGGAAGGACTTGTTTTGTTGAGAACAGTTAGAGTCACTTATGGAAAAGATGCTGGAAGCTAGGTTTTACATGCAGGTAATGCGTTATGTGAATGCTGTGTCAGACCATCTTTTTGAGCTAGTAAAACGAAGTTGTAGGGTGAAGGAATGTAGTTGTTCTGAAGCGACATAAGGGGAAAGAATGGAGGGAATATTTAATTTTTAGGGACGTGCTAATTTGAGACCAATAGAAAAGATCATTTGTCATTTAAACGTTAAAATTGAGAACGGCGTGTAAAATGATCCCAAGACATACTTACGAAAAAGGTTAAATACTACAAACTTTGAGGAAAAAACGTTAACGTCCTCTTAAATCACAAGAAGTTATCACGGCACTTTGGGGAGTGAGGGGGTTGGTCGTCTTCTGTTTAATGTTCGGGAACAATCTCACTGAATGCACAAAACAAGCTACAGTGTCAATGGTGGATTGAGGCTAGCAGGTAACAAATAACCAGAAGAAGCTTAGCATTCGCACGGTCTGAATTTCTTAGTGGTGACTTCACCAGGAAAATGTATGCGTTGTTTACACACCTAAGTCAGTCTACCTGGTATGACAGATAATCTTGTGTTCCGTCCGAAAGGTAGTGAGAAAGCTGGTGGTATGGCGATTAAGTCCTCCAGGAACAATGCATATAGGACTATTTTGACACTCAAAAAATCAGCCAGCACGAGAAACATAATGACCAGTCCATCGAAAATGATGCTATGTTCAGTGCTGACCTAACGAAATGGTCGGATTCATTTTCTTAGGCGTTGGCCGTAAATAGTTTCTCACCTGTTTCACAGTTTCTGTGAAACCTTGAGTTAGGTTGCTTTCTTAAGATCTGCAGTCCTTCGTGTTTTATTCGGAGCCAACACTAAGGCTGTTATTTGTTTTACCTCTATGAGGTTTCTAATCATCTCCGAACCGCCTGTACTTCGCTGTTTAGGCCTCTCATGCAGCTGGCTGATGAGCTGATCTCCTAAGGTACTTGTAACAATTAGAACACGAAAAGGAAGTGAACAAATTCACAACAAACCAAAATTCAGTTGTATTTAGAAAACAATTTTAACAGTTAAAGAGACAGCGAATTGTAAGCATACTCACAGTCATTGACCAGACTAAGGGGACTATTTATGAAACAAACAGACGTATTTTAAACTGATTTAAGACTCCTTCGTTGAAAGATCTCCAAACTTCCATTTGTTGTTCAACTCGGCTGAATGCAGTTATACACCTCCGCTATCAAAATTGTGCTGTCTATTTTCTGAGAGACCCCAAGCTCAAGGCCAATGCTTAATAGTGATGAATGTTTTATCGTTGTCTACAGTTTATACATCTATAAGAAAATAGGCGAAAACGCTACTGATATTCCCAAATTGACTATGATAACTGTTTCATTCTGAAGCGTTTCCTATTTTGTTCAAGCTCACTGTTCTTCCTCGCAACTATGCAAGCTTGTGACCCGTGTGCAAAAGAGATGTGGCTCTTATTAAAAGCTTACACAGACGGTCTACTAAGAGAGTCATGGGGCTACCAATGTAAACTTACCCAGAAAGAATGTTAACGGTAGGTCACTTCCTACCGAATAACTGGCCCAGGAGATAATACTCTGTAATAACTCATAAATTTATCCAAATACCTAGCTATCCGCCATCAAACGTTCTTCCATTCACCAGTGAAGACATTTCAACAAGCTTCTGTTACAAGTGAATGGGTCGCAGAGTAGAAAAACCTTCTTTCACTTCGAGCTGTACCCGTTCCAATTAACTTGGGGTCATGGCTGATCAAGGAGAGATGTTTAATACTCTACCCAGTCAACACGTATGCGGGTGGACCGGCGGTACTATGTTCCTCCTAACTCCCTTCTTAACGCAGTCTCGCAAGTCAGCATATGTTTACAAGTCTGCCTTGTTTTCTTGACTAAAAGTTCATGATATAATTGTTAGTTGGATCTGGATGCTATTTCCGAGTGTTCAAATTTTCTATGCTTGCACGTTACACGTCAACGGGTTTCTTGATACATATACTTCCTTACACCTGGGGGTCTTTTCTCTACCCTTTCTCATCTGATCATCAAATGGATAGGATGGTGCAAGCTTTTGATTGTTCACCTTCTTGTGTCGTTTCGTTACATAAAACAAATCTTTCTAATGACATGTAGTTGTTGATCTGTATGCACACACGTTACCTGAAGTTATCAGGGATACTATTGAATGAAACAATTTGGTCGTTTTGGTGTTTAACCAACCAAGTCCTTGGTTGAACCGCACGAAAAAGCCTAGTTGGAAGGTGAGAATGAAATCGGATTACCGCCAGTGTAGTCCGTGTTATCCAATATACATTAGTTTCATCGGTTCCATAAAATATTATCCCAAGAACTACTACAATACAACCATCACCAACTGCAACAGTTGGATATCTTGTGATAGTATAAACTATTAGAGTGTTTTGCTCACACTTTACTGCGATCAGAATGCTTTGTTTCGCAAAACCAACTCTGATGAAAGTATTAGACAGCCCTCATTGAACAGCCTAAAAGTGGTATGTCGTAACGTAATTTGATTGGTTTACAGGTGTTGGTTTGTGATTTGTCTGGCTGAGGATTTTCGTCGAATACAATTGGACCACTTCAGTTATCCAGCTTTTTATGCCAAGACTTAAGTACACATTTCTTCGAATTGCTCCCGAAATATATCTGGCCACTTCATACAAAGAGTGGCGGATTATTCCTGTCAATGACGATCGTACGGTAATTGCGATCACTTTTATTGTTTTCAGTTTCTGTGCCTGTCTTGAGGCTAACAACTAGTTATTATATTTGTTTGTTTGATCTTATTTCTTGCTGCTCGTGATAATTCAACTCACGAACAAGTTGACAACATGTCGTACCATAGAACAAATGTCCTTCCAAGCGCTTCACCTTTTCGTCTGCTCGCTAATTTGAATTGGACCTAATCATCAATGTCATGGTCATTTCCGCCGCTGCGGATTTTTAGAGAATATCCATAACGGCAACCTCAACGCTAAATTCTATTATATACGGTGCTACCCGCTATTGCTTACTAGTATGTCCCTTGGTCATTTTCCGTCTAGCAGATTTTGGTTAGCAGATTCTTCCACGATCATCAGAATTCCGTTTCTGTCTACTACAGCTGTGCGGACCTCATACTCGATTTTACATAGCAGGTAATCGTAATCCCTCTCCACATGTGCTGTTGCTCGGAGCAAGGAAACTGTTCCAGCAAAACGAATCCTATTCCACAGCTAAAGTTTAATAGACACGGCATCTTTATTGATTTTGAACTGTGAAACCGGCAGTATAATCTGCACAATTTACCCTGCTTACGTTTGGTACTGAACTATGGGAACTTTGACAATTTCTTGTAGTGCATTCTCGGGTTTCCCGCGTTACTGCAATCCCACCGTACGTGCGTTTACTGAAAGGGAAATGAGGGTGAATTTATGAAATCCATCTCATCAATACTCATACCTTTGCGCTACAGCTTGTATCGATTGTAGCTAAGGCAAACAGAAAAAGCTCCATCTTTCGGGTTATGCTAGGTTTCTAGCGATAGTTTCAATATGATCCTGACAAGTTCAATTTAGATGTGAGTACCGTAGCAGTACTGCCTGTACTACGTTTTAATCCACGAAATTTTCAACTGTCTATGAAGTGCTTGAACCCTCATTCGTCTGGTCTGACGCTCGCGCTCTAATTTGTTGACCCATTGTATATGTAAATATCTTGCAATTGTTTTTTCGAATAATCTCACAAACTGCCTAGACGGGCTAATTTGCAATCGACAGTTGCATATAGGAAGATAGCAACTGAATGTTACCCCTAAACCACCTGGAATGGAGTATCCTGCTAAACCCCACTTGATTTCAATTAAACCGTGATTTTCTCGCAATTCGTCAGTCATCGAGCTGTAACAAATCTACAAAAGAACTATGGACCAACCGTTATCAATAGTTTCTACATTTCCCCATTTACATTAGTTAATTTCCCATAGTTTACACTCCGTTTGGGACTTACTGAATCATTTCATTAAAATGACAATGAAAGTCTCCAATTCTGTTGTCATTAGTTCTGTTTGATTTCATTAATTCCACGGTGACCTTGTCAGTCCTCCTGAAAGCCGAAAGTGACATTTCCGTTATGTGCTCAAAAAAAAAGATTCATCAAGTCGCCTGTATCACACTTATCTGTCATGGTTTCTCAACTCTGCCCAGAACTCCAGTTTACACAACTGGTCCCAGGGTCATTTACCCATGGGGCTATTAATTAGTGCAACCTTCTACAAAAGTAGGGTAAGGACGCTTTTACCGGCTGGAATGTAACCTGTGGACATGTCGGAACTTAACTGCTGTTACACTGACCGGCAGATTTTTCAGGCTGTCCTTCCCTAACTGGGCAGGTAGAAGTGAATATCTGGCGAATAGGGACTGAATAATTCTGACTTTACAAGGAAGTAGTCATTCTTCAAATCTATTACGGTTATGAAAGGTGGCCTTATTGGGAGACTGTATCGCGCACTTGTCGGTATCCACCAGTCCAGATTATTAACTGGAGGCTGCTTCTTTTATGTCAGTGCTTCATTCCCTAGTTGAATATCGTACTCGTTTTGTCGGTTACCAGATGTAACCAGAGGTAGTCTCGAGAGCACTCAGAAAATGTGGACCAACTGTTTCACCATAATGGTTCCAAACGATAATGAATCGAGACTCTCAACGTTTTCCTGTTGAAAATTTGCACTGGCTTAACCCCGAACCTTGGGCAGTAAAGGTGAACACTCAATTGAAATTACGTTAAAGCTTAAATGACTGGCAACATTCTCCGATGGATCGAAAACTCCAAACTTTTCACTAATCTACTTTCAGATTTGCATATTAGCCCATAAAGTTCTACCACCTAACCATTAACCATCTAAAAGTTACGTGAATATATTGCTAGTAATCTATTCTTACACCTTACCTATGGATGACGGCCTACGAGAAATTGCCTTACAGATTCAATACGAAAGACGACGTACTAACGCACACTAGCGCTTCACTGTTTCACCATTTTTGTTCAACTTTTATAGACAGAATAATCAAACATTGTTTGCAACACTCCATCAACATAGCCGTCTTACTTAAAGAGAGTTTACTTACATTGATTGTTCCGACAATAAAATATCGCTGTTTACCAGGTTTCAGATTGCATTAAAAAAAACTTAGTCTGTTTGAAATTTTTTGCGACTCGTCTGCTTGATCGCAAGCTGTTGACAGCTATAACGTTGAATGTCTGATTTTAGCTTTCTTTTAGATTTAAACCAGGACCCGTTATTTGCATTCTTGTTTCATGATGTACATAAAAGTGATGGTTGCAAACTATTTTTGTTTACGGTGTGAGCATGTACGAATAATTGCTGGTTTCATTTGTGGTAATAAGCAACCGATAACTGGCAGTTGTTATTTGTCCACCCCTCAATGATGTGAATGGGCACTGTCCACCTCAGATTACCAGTGTGCACTGGCTATGGTTACAAAAGCCCGAAATGGTGATTGCAGTGTTCCAAGATGTTCCTCTTCAAACGGGCACTCTACGACCGGTTTTGCTCTTGGTTTGACTCATCAGTTAGAAATAGTCGGTATGGGACATTGAACCTGCAACCTGTCGCGTTACTACCCGATACCGTTATTTGACCTAACCCATGTGGAACAGTTGTGGAGGCGGACTTTCTGAATTTGATTTCATGTAGTTTATATCTTTATTGTCAGAACTGTAGAAAGTACAGTGAATTTTTTGTGCGATTGTCACACTCCACGTTTGTTTCTTTCGGCAATCCGAAATAGAACGCAGCAAAAGCAACTGAGTTTTAATCCGATCGGCCGGAAAGATAGACCAAAAAGAAAGTACTATTAGACCAACGTCGCACAGATGGATGACGATCTAATAAAAAAACCACCAGGCAATCGGGTGAGTAGGGCTGTAATGTCTCAGGCAATCATATGTATTAGTCAGTTAGTCGTATCATTGCGATAGCTGTGCAGTAATCCTCTTTAATCCACCGATGTCAGAGACTACGTTATGAGTTTGGCCTGCTAGCACAAATATTTCTGCTCCCCGTTTTGAACCAAAATATGGAACCTTAAAAGTTAAAATACGGCTCACACGTAATCGTGTACGAAATAAGAGGTTAATCTCACAAATAGATTCATGCGTCGCAGTTACCTAATATCACATACCTGAATGATGTTTTTATTTTCAATCTTGAAGGAACTACCTGCCAACAGCCAATTGATGATAGTTCTTAGGTCCAATTCAGGGACGAATTTCTTCATAGATTCCAGTCGGTTAACTATTTGGGTGTTAAGTTGAACCAAATTTGACGTGGCCTCCTCATGATAACCGCGTTCTCATTAAAGTGTGAAGACAAATAGTTAACCTTTCAATTTCAGAGCGATTTTCATTTTCATATGTATTTAGGCTGTAGTTTTTGAATGCACACACACTCTCCTTCTGGTAATGTTGTCTACTGGTGATTGTTACTGGACCGTCAACCAAGGGTTTTTATCTTCCTTCTATACCAACTAGGCAATTTTTTAAAAGCAGTGGTATTAGCACGATGTATACTATAGAAAATCCCAAAAGACACGTTGTGACGAATAAGCTCATTTTCGACTATTCGTCATAAAGTGATTTTCACATAAAACGGTGTTGGCACGACAAAACGAACATAACAGGTACAACTGAGGTCAGTTACACGATACATAAAAAATTGGGACAACACTTTGAAACAAGTATGTCACATTTATCAGGCAACTGGTACTATGACATTTTGACCCGTCGTAGTTTGGTTAGTAAGCCATGACAGTCACAATAAATTAATGAAAGATTCTGTACCCTCAACCGGGTTCCGTTCGCCTCAGCCAGACATAGCTATCTAATAGCTTTCGGCTGATTACAGATGGTCGGACGAAAAAAACTGGCCGGGTTGACGGCACTACTCGAATCGATAAGATGTGTTGATTTTTCGAGTAAACGTGCCATCGCTGACTGATATCAAAGAGTACACTGCATTTCCGCCAGAGCTACCTTGTCCTTCTTCTCGTGAAATTGCATAGTCCTGTCTACACATCGTTTCAGATAGCCATTTTGTAAAAGTAATGTGCGTAAGAAGAATAATTAATCGGAAATCGATCTTTGTGTATGTATCCCTGAGTCACCGTTAGTTAGGCAGTTCATGAGGTGTCCTTTTTGTCAGTTAAATAAAGCTGCTGAAGTGGATATGCTAACCATTCCGGGTTTCTTTCCTGCAGATCTTGCACTGAACCGATTCATCAGCACAGCATCGAATGAGTACATTCAGGCAGGCTAATTGATCAGTAAGTTCAGGTTCTGGTTTAGGTATTACGGTTAATTTGGGCCGAGTTAAAAATGGTTAGGGTGTCCATTAAATTAATGTGTTCCTGCATCACATATATGAAGTAGGCCACAGCACCCACGAATGTTTCATTCCAGATGGTCATTTACAAACTTCGCCACGAAGGTGTACTGGAATAAATCTCTCAGTGAAGATCCCTCTGCCACACAACCCAATTGCCGATATAGTTTTTCCCGGAATCTAAGCTGTATATTGTGAGAACAAAGGCACAGTAGTGCCTTCAATTCCTTCGGGAGGATACAGAAGTCTGGGTTTTTGGTTACGGCGCAGTGAGGTAGGTAACCCATATTGTTGTTCATTTAAACAGCTGTAAACAAGGATTATACGTCGGGAGATAGAAAGTGACGCCCAGTTAGGTTCGTTGACTGCACTACCGACTTCACAGGAGTCCCATAACTCTCCTCTGACTTCAGTCTGACGGGTTTAGCCAACCAGTGTTGAGGTGAACTGCTCATATCATTGAACTCACCAAGTTTTAACATTTTAAACTGTGTTGATCGTTTGCCGTTAACATTTTGCCTGATTCTGTTCCTCCTTTTCATTTCTGCCTTCGTAAATTTGTATCCACATTCTCAGTTAGGCCTCATTTCAAACCTATATATTGGCGTACCCGTGCGCACGGTTCTTTTGCTATCCCTTTCGTAGCATACCTTCTTATGAATCCCGAAAATTAGTGAAATAACCGAGCGTAATGTCACATTAATAATTCTGTCAAATATTTTGCTTTTTGAAGATACGGTATGTAGATTCTATGCATTCGCCTCTCATTGTGTACAAAGCAATTTTCTTGACCTGAGATAAATTGTATATTATGGTCGCATTTTTTACTTCTTCAGTCCTATAGGCCACAGCATTCGTGAATTGTTACACCTTAATAAACAGTATATTTTGTTCCGTTTTGTATGTGATCATTTGCAAATTGTTTTAAATCCATATGGATTACCGTGCACTTCTTATAGTGTATAACATTCGTACATGTTGTGCATTATAAGCAGAAACGGACAGCCCTTTCACTTAAAGATCTGCTTTAATGAAGGCGTTCATACAGATTTTACGTCACAATCGATTTGAGAAACATACATTTAGAATAACCTTTCTGTTTAAGAAATCTCGTACCTGTTGATCCAGAAGCGATTCTCATGTATGGTTCCGTTTTTTTTCAGGGGAGTATTCCTATAAAGAGTAATATTTCAAAGACACGGAACCAAAAGCTCACCGTCTGCAAGTTACAGTCTGTTATTAGGTTACAGAGAAGGAACTGTCTTCTCAGGTTTTATGCGAAATCAGTTGTTTTATCAGTTCTGTGGATAAATCTAGACCTCCTCAGTAGTCATTTCATCATTGTTACCTCCGATCTGTCCCAGTAGAGATAGTGGATACATTCGTGAAGATTTGTTGCGCAAACTCAATAGGCTGAGCATGGGTCACTCTATCAGGTATCATGTTGAAATGCACAATGGCTGTTTGAGCAGGAGAAAGTTTTCGGTAGGTTGAGATGAAATTGTCACGGGTTTCCACGCTGGCATGTGGACGGTACAGTGAAGAGCGTAAAAGTGGCTGCCATCTGGCAGGAGAGTGTGTGAACTTGACGGACCACCGAAAGATGGCAATTCCTAAGAGGATTTAAGATCCATTTGTCCCTCTACTGGAATGTGTTTGGGCATGAACATGGGCTGAGTTGCATTACTGTTATCTTGCAGTAGCAAGCTTAAACAGAACTTCTACCAGTACAGTGGACCTTCATTTCTATAATGTATAGAGTAAAACCGATAAGTTATTTTTGTTTAGGCTGTTAGAAAGGGTGATCAGCAAAACAATTTCTAATCTGACAAATGAGATATCTCTGGATGAATTCGCTTAAAAGGAATGGAGAAATAGTTTGAGATGTTGATGTCTCATTTCATTTGTCGTAGTCCACATGGTTCATGTATGGTAATAATCATACAGTAAGAAACTTTCTTGACTTGAGTGAACCAAAAATTGCATTATTAACGTTCTCACTAGTATGTATGTTATATCGGCATTTTAGAACACGATACCAAATTGTAGGCTTAAACGAGCACCGTTTCCCTGTTCTTCAGAAATTTGCCATTTAATTGCGTAGTAACCACTAAAAGTCTTGGTGGCATCAAATAACTGACCTATTCAGCTATGAAGCAGTTCAGTAGGGATTACAATTTGAGATGGATTCAACTGTGAAAAATCTAGGTTTCGGCCAGATCCAAACCAGCGACAGAAACAACATGCCCAGAGGCGGCAAGCACTCTACCATTTGAACAAAGGAGTCACAATGGGAACTTATTAATTTCATATTTAGACTAAATTACCCACCCAACCGCATTTGTCACATAAAATCTATCAAATGGTCCAGGGAGCCAACTGTCTCAGGAGTTCTGAAGCAGATTTTTGCAGAAATCTACCAACGCCATTGTTTAACATTAAAGTCGAATTAATACCAAGTGGTGGATTCCATGTGGGACAAAAGGACGAATGAGTGACTGAATCCAAATATCACGCTCCCGAGATCCCTGTCTGGTTGGTAGAGTGCTTGTCACGTAGGATCAAGTTGTTTCTACCACTGGTTTAAATCCAATTGAAGTCCAGATTTTTCACCGTTCGGTCTCTTCTAAAATGACCTGTTGCCAACGGCTGCTTAGTAATCGGCGAAGTTTGAACCCTTGTTTTCAGAATCACAGTTGAACTACGTTGCAGCTTCATTCGTTGCGACAAGTTGCCATCCACACGTTCAGTATTCATGACACGGCAATTTTACTTTGACCGGCAAACAAGGTGAGAAGCAAACACTTCAAGCATACGTTGTGGGACAAATTAGTGGTAGAAGAATTTCCAAGACATGTAAACCGACACAATTCTGATTCTTGTCAGGAGGTCCCGGTCAAAAAGCTGTGCCTGGGTCAGCGTTCGCTGTCTATGGGGTTGTTGTCCTGATAGCTCATCCACAACGCAAGACTGCCAAGTTGGATCAATCGATCCTGTAGAGTGTTATGTGTTACTAAGAATCGTCCAACCCAGTAGACCACCGTAAATCCGCGGCCCCTGACACAGCCTAAATACATCCTTGCTCATGAGTGTTAGTTATGACTAAAACAGTGACTTGCAATTTAATCGTTGTTATCTGAGGCAACGTAAGGAATTTACCAGAATCCATTATTTGCATTTAATGCTGAAACAGTATTGTGACTATCTATAAGGTAAAGAAAGGTAAAAGTTTGTCATAACAATATCTGAGAACAGTATGTCAGGTGTTAGAACCGTATATTGAGTTGAGCTCAAAAGTTTCTTTGAATTGCCATATATTTGTTAGTCTGGTTATCCGACGTTATGTTTTACATTCAGTGGGGTTGTTCTTTTTAACATATATCAAGCAACTTTTGTATAACAAAACACGTACACCACACCAGCTTCCCCCACCGTAATTAAGTACACTTTTCTAACCGATTACCATCGAATGCACCTATTTCTTACTTCTCGCTACTGTAAAGGTTCTACTGCAAACAACCTACCGATTCCTCTCATTAACAATCTCTCCAGGAACCACTCTTTTTCAAGGATTCTGACTATCTGGTGCACTGAATAATACATTGTCAGTGAGTTCCATCATTCGTTATTCCGTTCACATAATTTGTTCGTTCATTCGACTGGCATTTTCTTTAATTAGCGATTATTCGTTGTCCAAAAGTTTTCAGTTAAAATACCATTTGCTGATAACACAGTTCTTTAAGGCAGTGAGGGAAAATGATGCCCGAACTGATCAAATCTCGAAAACCGGACTCAAACCCCGAGTGATTTTAGCATTTTTTTCATCAGCATCTGCACCATGAGGATAAGTTAAGACGGAAACACTAATTTTTATAGTTTCAAACATCAAATTAGAGTATGTTAAAATGATATTGACACCTGGTTTACTACAGGCGCAACATGTGGAGTGACTGGATACCTCGAATAATAAGCACATTCTTAAGGGATATAAACTATAGTAATCGTTTAGTTGTCAAAGGAAAATATGACTGTTCTAGTGCTAGAGTAGTCTTGTTGCTGACGTTAATTTCCAAACCACGTGTATCGTGCTCATGTGGAACATTGCTAAAATCTTGCAATAACTCTCATTCACTTGACTAAACCTAATTAAACTCCAGCCAGTGGATCCAAAATCTGGCTTGTTTTCATATACTGGAGGTTACATTCAACATCTCATCTGCAGTTGTTCTTATCGCATATCTCAGATCTAATTAAGTTCGTGAATCAGTGTTTGTATTCAGAACACTCACAGAGGATGCACAAAATTGCAATTGAACAGTTTACAAATTTCAAGTTTCGGTGAATTTTGAATTTTGATCATTAGACAAATAAAACTTGTTTCCTTACTCTGTAAAACTACGGGATCATCTATTATCTGGAGGCTGACTGAGTTTATATACATTTGTTGTGTATTTCTGACGTTTGCACTAACCTTCGAACCCCAGTTAGTCTGAGATAATTGGCACAAGACACTCCCAGATAAACTACATATCAGTACTGCAAGCTATTAACAATTGACGAATGTTCGTTTTTTAATTTAATATATGCTACTGAGCTTTTTTCAGTAGTACGACGATGTATAAAGCATTTCGCCTTAAGAACCGTGCGTATATCAAAACCTCCGAATTGCAATTTGCATCGAACTTTTTATTTACTCTAGCCCCACCTGAATCTGTGACGAACATTAATCTTGTGATTTAGTCCAATACATAATAGGGGTGGTGCTTTTCGGTTTACATTTAAGATTTGGCTTTAGTGAGGTTTACATTTCTCAAACCTCCGTTGATTCTTTTATGAAAGTTGGAGAATTTCGCTTTCTTACTCGATTCCGTATATTACTATAAATATTTCGATGATTTCCATTGAGTCTTCAAAAGTAGTTATATAACAGTTTGCCTACTATAACGCCTCAGCGAAACTGGTCTACCTTAGTCCATCACGGAATAGGCTTCCATGCTTCCATGCCCCCAGCTTACCAGTTTTAATGCGTACGTATTTACCTCTTTGATGTGTCTTTGGATAAGGGATATAAAGACTCACTGGATGCGCTGATTGTGCATTTCGCAGTCGTTCATGCTTTATGCGAGAGAGGCTAACAAAGTTCCAAGGTAGCTTGTCTTACTTGCACATCCAACATCACTATTTGTCTGCAAAATGTAAGCGTACTGATATCGAATGTTTGGGTTTATATAGGATTTCGTATGTGGAATCCTCCACCACTCCATTTGTTTAACTCTGAACAGGAGCCTCATTCTTTTTCTTCTGATGCCTGCTTGACATTTGAGCTTAAGTTTTAACCACTGATGCGGTGATGCTGAGAATCTTGCTGAGGACCGTCTTCCATTGTAATTAGATGAATCTCTCAGACCGTCTGTTTAACTTCAAAACTGTACTTTGTGCAAAGCATTCATTTAACTCTCCGACAGTCATGTTTTTTCGTTAGGAAACTCGTAGCCGTATGACAGACTGTTTTGCTTTGAAGAGCATGACAGAGTCTGTTAATCTATATTGGAATTTGTAAACAAGCTGACAATTACTCATTTCTCTTATCGGTTGAATAACTGAAAACTGATCCCAGGTGTCACGTATGTTGAGTTGTTTTTTTCCAGGTGGAACTTCATTCATAATTGATCGCAGTTTTCGCATTCAGACGGACTTTCCAGCCGACCTTTTTCAAAACGAAGCAATAAACTCGAGTTCCGCTCTCATTGGAGCTCATCATTAGTACATATCTTTGCCAGGGATGGGGTTAGAACTCCTGCCACGATTCCATGAAGCAACCGTATTTACCACTGCGTCATTGATCTCACATCAGGCACGACTAAATTATTATATGCGAACGCCCAACCGCTTCCGCTTGTGACTAGTGATCAGGTTGCCAGGTTGTCTCGAAAGGAGACAGTAACTCTCCTGTCAACTTCAATCGATTATTCCACAACTAGGACCTTCCAGACAGGTCGAAGTTTCCGATCTAATCAAACATGCCAGGAAATACTTTAGGCTACTGTTAAGTAATCGATAATTTCGACAATTTCAAGTTGAGTATCAGTCACGTTACGACTGGAGCCCTCGAATTCAGGCAGACCTTTCAACCAGCCTATTTCCAGAAGGAGCACTAGACTCAGTTTTCAGTCTTGCTGAATCTTGTCAGTAGTGCGTATTCTTTTTGTTCGAGCACATCCGGAGCTTCTCTTTGGAGACCATTTCTGCGGTAATTTTTTTATGCTGTTTTCGCGTCCCAATCACCAGGAATAAGTAATTGTAGGATGCATGTAATAATTCTTCAGGGATCTTTCACGCGATTACGACATGATGAATAGTCGCACTGCATTTCTAATCACATGAATCGATCGTACACACAGCAGACTGTCCTGTTTCAATTAATTGATTTATATCAGTAGGTGGCGGGCACTTTCTGGCGAAATTGTTTATTCTCAAACACATTATAGGCATATGAACTAAATTGTACCAGTATGCTAGTTGGATTTACTAGTTTAGTTCTTTGAGTGTGAGGCTACGATTAGTTTTGGACCAATATAGCAGCTAGCGCCTCTTGGAAACGACAGGTCTCCAGTCGCCTTATTGTCAAGGCGAGTTAAAGAATGAGAGAGAAAGACATTAAGTCTGGGCGAATCAGTTAGAAATTTATTGACGGGATCGAAAAGTCTACAGCAGACTGGTATTTTCAGCCACATCCTATAAGGACAATATTGGTACAGTTTGGAACCTCGTATGGATGGAGTTCTCTTATGTCATTCCTCTATGAAGAGAGATCACTTGGGTCGATAGTCAATTATGTACAAAACTAGCACTAATACTGGCTGTGCGACTTGGAAGTGAGCGACTGAGCATACTCGGATGTTGATTAGTGTTATTTTTAAACATGCCATAGATTGAACTAATAGTATATAGCAAACAAGATCGGTTAGCCATAAGTCAATCCATGAGGATTCGACATTACCACGACGTAACTGTCTTGTGGTCTCCACTCATAACTTAGCTTACCAATATATGTTTCATTCTAATTTGATTCATCAAGTTATACTCACATGACCGATGGCAGGGTGGGTAAACTATAGCCTACCGGTTACATTCTGATTTTGATCATATCCACATGACAGGTCCAAATAAAGAAACCGAAAGTGCCGTATGGGTTTAAGAGCTAGTGTCCTGTAAACGTAAACCGTACAGCCGCTGAATTCACCTATCATCCCATTACACCTAAACAGTCGACGAAATCAGGTTTGTACATATATTCTGCACTATAGCAGACAAGTTTAAAGCTGAATTCCGTACTCCCTGTTCGGAATAACTGTAACAGTCTCATTGTTTTAAAAATGAGCTACTGTGAACTTCCACAGTTGACGCTTGATGTTGTGTGACAGACGTGCTGCCAACGCGAAATGCTTACTACACAGGGTCACACTGTTAGCCTCTGTTCACAGCAGCCGTTCCATTTGACCGGTTATGGGGTGGTCATGGTTTGTCATGCCAACTCGGAAAGACTCAGTCAGTGTCGACAAGTCAAAGAACACTTCAGGGTTGTTAGCTTCACAAACATGACATTCATGTCTGCTCCGAAGGGGCCTCTGGTAATCTTGGCGATTCCTGTCACACTTTTTAAACGGAAACTTATATAAAAACGATTGAATTTACAAAATACCGACCCAAACAAAGTTAGCCAGTGTAATTGGTTCAATGTATGGTCTACTCAGTGCCTTCTGGTAACCGGTCTTCAACAAGTTGTCTGGAAATATTGAAGGTCCAAGATTTTCGGATAAAATTAAACGGCAAATTGCTGGCGAGTTGTACGCGAGTTGATTGATTTAAGCTGAACATGACTCATATTTCACTGCAGCCCTTGCCAGTCAACTGCTTCCAAAAATATTTTTAACCAGAGTGAAACTCCGGTCTTGGTCCACCTTTCAGAAGACCGGGTTGCAAGATGTCTTTAAATACGAAGGCCGTAATTAGGTATGAGTGATGCTCAACTCAAACCAACCGAGTTTTGCATTAATCAACAACGGGTGAAGAAAAAAAAACACCAAATTTACAAGAAACCCAGTTAGGAAAAATCTGGACTCCCACTGCATTCAAACCAGTGATATAAACATCATGCCCAAACGTGACAAGCATTCTACAAGCTGGACTACAAAGCTACGCTAGGATCTCAGAAATTTCACATCCTGAATTTGCTGCCCAACCCGGCCGATGGAGCACTTGCTGCGTTAGAGTGTGTTGCTTTCGTCACTGGCTTGAATCCAGTCGAAGCTCAGTTTTTCACGAATGGGTTTCCTCTAGATCAGAAAATCTACCAAACTAACTTGCAAAACAGTGCAGTGAGTGGAAAATGATTCAACACACAAATCATTGACAGATAACTCCAAAGGTACAGTTTCGTTTTACTAATCCAACGAGCTCCCACAGATGATCAAAGTTAGCATGAGTGACGTTCAGCTTGAAAGTAATACCATTTAAAACGCACTTGTATCACTGTTTTCCTCAATACAGCTGACGCTTTTCACTCAAAAAATGTAGCCAGGTGTGATGATGATCCAGATGCCTGCCGAAACTTTAGCCTTAGGATTATGCGGCGTGTTTGTAGGCATCGGATCACTACGGTTTTGCGCAGCTAAAATGTCTTTAGATGAAGTTAATACAAACCGAACACCATTCACAATTGTAGATAGCTTTCGGATTCCCCAGAACTTCATAGACCACCTATTTAGTGACCTGAGAATCTCTCTTGTTAGACAGATTATCCTTATTATACATACTTGCTACGACCAAAGTAACCGGAGGCCTGAACTTTAATCACGCGAAAATTTGGTGGCGCACAATGTCAAGCGAATGGCGCAGCAGCCAACACGAGTTCCTATTGAGAACTTGACCGGATTTCACATACCGACCGTTGGAAGGATATGTACAGCTGACCAGTTTTAACAAGAGCGCAACTAGGGTCCACTGCCTCTCTTCGAAAGGAGTTGTATGCAAAATCATTTTGAATGAGAATGCCGCATCAAGTGTGATACTGGTTTAGGTTAGGTTAATCTAAATATCTTGGTAGTTATCAGCCGAAACAGAAAAAAATGGCCGTTTTAATAGGCAGATTTTGCTACGTCTTAATGAGTTCCAGGTACCACGTACAAAGTTGTGGACACTATTTGGTTTGTGACCAGAATTTCCTCCAGTCGCCGTTCTTTCGTTGGATGAAAATGGTACATTTTCAGGACGGCGTACAGAGAAGATGGCGAACTACGTC
Organism: Paragonimus heterotremus; assembly: GCA_013368495.1. Lineage (NCBI taxonomy): Eukaryota > Metazoa > Platyhelminthes > Trematoda > Plagiorchiida > Troglotrematidae > Paragonimus > Paragonimus heterotremus. The sequence continues at coordinate 38,613 of LUCH01001188.1, read as the reverse complement.
ACTCTTCCATTAGACTTTATGTAAAATCAGTGGGACCTCACATTATTTTTTTCTTTAAGATTCTCCCAACCATCATCCCATCCGTTACACGCCATGGTTTTGGAGTTGGATTATAGCCGCATACACTAGCATTGTCTTCAAGTTGCGCACTCAATCCCTCTAGATTTGTTTGTGAAACAATCATCCTAGTTTTCCGTATCTCATTAAACCTGGTGGTTTCCTTCATCAAATTCTGATTGTTTTCGAAGGAGTAGATAATCATACCAATACGATTTGTCAGTGACGGGCAGGATTCTGCGTTACGCCTAGATTGAATGAACTATTTGGCTTGACGAGACCAAGAAGGCCAACTGACGCAAACGTTACTGACCATTTCTACTACCAATGGACCATCCACTGAACACACAGTGTCATACTCCAGAGTGAACCGTAGAAGAACATTGAAACTAATTAAGCCAATCTATCATCTTATCCAACAGTTGACTGTCAACATCACATTGTGAACGTCACCGATAAACGATCAGCCAACTTTGGTGTGCTATCGCAACAGCGCACATCGTGAGGCCTTATTATGTTCATATGTTTGAGCATCAATTAACATGGACAGGCGGTGATAGTGTTACGTATTGACGGTGATCTTGAAACTGGGGGAGAATCATTTGTAGTTCGTCCAGCGATTACATTCGTGTAACCATTTGCCGGTCCACAATTTCTTGCAAAACTGCAATATTTGCTAGGTGCACATCGACGAACGTATTCTGTTGTACATCGCTATGATCAATTCATCACTTTGTTGGTTGAAAATACAGTGGAATCCATTGCTGCTTTGTAACCTCCTTTTCATTGCTGACATAGTTAACTAACCCAGTCCATCCTATTCACTGAAGCCTTGAGACTGGCGGCTGACATTTCCAGTATTATATCTGACGACTGTATAGACTGCTCACTTCGCTGCAGAGGCAACCTGGGCTTGTGATACAACTTTGGATACTTCGAGTCTTTGCGAGTATGTGTTTCATAAATTACTACTCAAAATAAGCATCTTTTAAATATTATTCTGTTCATTCCTCATTTTATCTGGGGGTTTGTTTGATACCTTATCATACACTGATCGGAGTGGTGAGAGTCAGTGTCATTCATAACAGTAACATATCGGACAGATCTATAGTGGGGACATGGTAGAAAAGGCTAAACCAGTTACGGTCAGTGGTTAAGTCGCCACTTCAGCGGATAACGGGTGGACAGTATTAGGGCTCGGTTTCTAATGTGCGTCATTTCGGTAGATCGCTGCGGGCCCCTAGCAGATACAATGTTAGAATTAGTTAATTGTTCCTGGAATACACACTTCTACAAGTAAGTCACTATACTAGAAATTTTACCTGGCTTATGGCTGCCTTTGTATGAGTGCTGTTGATAGCGATTCATCTGTCTTCAGTCGTAACGTTCTGTTATAACTATAGTCATCAAATCTCTACGCGATATGAGGTTTGAACTCACCTGACTTATACACAGGTCACCCAAGCTTGAATGGACTTGCAGTGGGTTGTCACCTATCAGGAACATTATTTGTCTATGCTTGAAAACTCTGACCGATATGTTACTCTGAGTATTCCAGACGTGTTTTCAAAGGTCATGACAACTCTTAGGAAGCTTCCCGGAGGATTATCGTCAGAAAACCCTAGAAAGACCTACAAGACATCAGATCGACCGGGCGACGACCACGACTACGGTAGCCTACAATCATCCAAGTTAGTGACTTCAAGGACGGATCACCTCATGGCTTTATGGCTTCCCAAAAGTAACGTCATCATCCATCTCATTCAACGTCATTTGGGTAAGCAGCAGGAACAGAATAGTGATAACCAACCACATTCATCACAATCAGCTTTAGAGCTACGTACAGGTTGAAAGTCCAGCGCAATGACGGAGCATGATATAATAGGCTGAAAGTGGCTTAGATGAAATCTTGGGTCCTAATATTCGGACAACTGAAGCATCCCTCCGTAATCGTTCTGTTGCTGTCTTCCGTTTAAGTGCCCACTTTTGTCCCCTTGTGTCCTCACATCTGTCCCCAGGGTGCACTAACGTTCGTTTCAGAAGACTGATCTATGTGGATCATCAACTTACCGATAGACAAACGTGTTGGCACATGAACTGTATTGTTGATTGTGTGTGTTCTGTGACATCTGCGCGGTCACTAGTCATCGCAACTCTCCCAAGCACAGGAGGGGCCGCATTAACTCGTCCCGATCAACTTGAAAACTGGGTAGGGGGAGCGCGTATGCACTGCAGTTAACTGATCCATGGTCTTACATTTGGTGCGGCTAACCAATCACTGTGCCAATCAGCCTACAGATGTGCGCGTAAACTGGGCGACTCAGCTCACTTTCGAAAGACATGGATTAAATACGGTGAACTTCGTGAGGCATATGATTCTACTATCAAATCACAATAAACTGATAGCAGTACACACGAAAAGGGTGTCGACAAATCTTGAACTTATAGAAGTTACAGGTAGATCCTGTTTAATGGGAAGCGTAAGTAGGTAAGACGTTGCCCGGCCCACGCCCATGATTAATGAACTCAAACTCACGCTGTACCCCGAGGATGTTGTACTCATATGTATTCAATTAGGACGGTTTTATGTGGTCACATTGCTGAACAAGCATGAAAACCTTTGTTACTTGTGCTAAACAAAAGTAAGATTTGTACTGATAAAAAAAATAGGATAATTATATCGGTGAGAAAAGATGAGGTTAGTAAACGGACTTTTAGTAATGAGAGGCAAACGAGTTTAGCCGCTCATTCTTTGAAGATTTAACACACAGGTGTCTCATTCACGAACTGGAATCGTCAACTAATCATCGACCACGGTGAGCACTCTGTTACATTAGTATAGTCCATTAATGTAAGGTTTGTGGTTGGCAAAGTGTGACATGGTGCAATAAGAGCAAAACTTTTAGAAACAGGTTCCGATACAATAGATTCATAGAACATTTATGGAGTAAATAAAACGAAAGAAGCTTACATATACGTGATCGTGTTTCGTAGTATCAGGAAGAAGGTCCTTAAAAACTAAGACATTTAAGATGAGGTAACTGAGAGAATTGACGTAGGGGGTTAGGAGGAACTTACTGGAAATGATATTAGAACCCCCACCGCGTTCTAGAAAATATTTAGAAACCTATCTTAAAATAAAACACGTAACTGATTATTGCACCAATAGGTTGAAGGCGGATGAAATCTATAAGAATTTTTCCGACCGCCAGGCTGTCTGAAACATCAACTGTGTCCAAAAGGTACCTAGCATGTCTGAACTGAATTTCATTATCGGGGACGCTGCTACTGGAGATGCAGTTAAGGGGTTCCAAATTAGGTATGCTTGAATATCGGTTGGGTATGACGTACAGACCAGTGGATGATTGTACTTCAACGGGCTTCGTCTGAGGTGGTGATTTGTGTTGAGTATTATAAGCACATTTCTTAACGGTAAAGGACTTCCTGCACACACAACAGACCCCTTGTGATACGTTGACAAAACACAAACAGTGACCCACTTGAAATAGACCGTCTGAATAGAATAGGTAACTAAATGTTTCGCTCCGTTTTGTTGTTCGTTGCATCATTTGTGTTGATAGGCGAAGTTTCGATTCCTGCTTTAGAAGCAGATTGAACGGTAAATCCTTCGGAAGTGTGTCCATGTACACACACTTCACATAGAGATGGCAGAGATAACTTGCTGAATGGCTTAACAAACCCAACAGAACAACACTTCAGTGATGGGAAAAATCAGGTTCCGATGTCTTAGTGTCGCCAGGATTTCCAAGCCACTAAAGAACCATGCACCAGTACCGTAGGTTGTAGATGAGTGGATTAGGTTAGAAGGGTTGGAGAAGAAGACGTCAAGCTGTTGTCCTGCCTCGAGCGCTTGTAACTTTTCTACTTGGACTGATGATTTTCCTGATGTGAGCTGGATGTTGTAAGTCCATCTTAGATGCTGGTCGATATGGTTATGTAACATATGGTAGGATTAGTACTTAACTTTCAGGTGAGGTATATCTTTTACTGACGTTTCTCATGTTCGACATCGGGTTGAGAACATTATAACCCACAGGCCAGAAACACCAAGGTAGGTGGCGGCTCGTTGTGTATAACACGGATGTTCTTTGACTGAGCTGCTTCTGTAATGAAAAATAACATTGTCAGCTTCGAGTGCCGTTTACCTTTAACTTACAACTCAACTGTTTGCTCTTGTTGTATGCAAATATCTAAATTTCGTTGTATTAGACCCATTCCAACCCTCCTTTTAATCTTTAATAAAACGTCTTCTAATTACACTCATGGTTGTACGTCAATTAAAAATCAATATTGAAAACCACTGTATCGTTGTTCGTGATAGTTAGCCATCATTGTGACAACGATTGCTATTAGAAAACACATTCACAGACCAGGTGTCTTTTACATCAACACATCTTTTGTACTGAATAAAAACTAACTCTAGTTCAAAACGTAGTCACACATCAATGAAACTAGTGTCCAAGACTAGGCATTCACCATTATGAGTTTCACTGTGCAATCTTCCATTCAAGTTTGGTTAGACACTCACGATGTGAAACATGCAAAAACAGCAACTGCAGGTTGTTCATTTGTTATTGACCGTTTTTGTTTCAGTAAGTCTTATTCCCACAAACCTACTGCACACTTGTTGTGCATGCGTTCCTCTAAATTCTGACCAATTCCTTTGGATTACGTACATCTCACAACACTATCATCTTCTCCCATCTTCGACAAGCATACGGGCCCGTAGCCTATCCCATCCAACATGTATGGATTGGAGTAACCTGGTAAGATCAACATTTAAAGACATGTTGACACCTGTATTCTCTACCTACACCAGGCTGTAGTTATCTATTTATGCAACCAGTCGACAGTATCAGCGTGATTCATGTCATTTGTGGTATGCGGGCTATTTGATGTTACACACCGAAAGAAACATGCCACAGTAGCACTTAATACAGACTAAATTCCCCCACGAAAAGCCATGATGAAGCGCAGTCAGTCTATCTATAAAGTCAATATGTTCATTGGGCTGTTTTCTATTTGCTGCAGTAGGCGGTTATATAAAGCAACCTATTTGCATAGCCGTTCAGTCAGGGTTAACCCTAGCTCTGTTATCACGAATTCCAGTTTGACTGAATTATACTGAACATACCACATTGATGACATCTAGCTCTGTCGAGATTATCTCGGACTGCTGTTACTTGGTTTGTAAGAAATGTTTCGGATTTATCACTTGAGGGAGACGTTGATATCAACACGGTTGAATGAGTTGACTAAAGTTCCATGTTGTACGAGAAAAGAGTTACATTATTTACTCAAACTTACAAGAAATATGGTGTACTCTGTTGGAAAGCAAATATGCAACTATGGTCTACAGGCACACTAATAACGAAATCTCGTGGAGCGACATGCTATCTAATGAAGTCATGCATTACTTATGTCGCTCAGACTGAGACAGTGAGGCTTCAATGCTGTTAATGAAAACTAGGGTTAATGTTGTAAGTATGTTGAAGACTACTAATTTAGAAAGTCTATAATGATAAGAGAATTATGGAGTATAACATATGCAAGGACTTGATCTAGTTAAAAATGGTAAACAGTAAAATTCCACAAAAGACTTCAAACAAGTCCAACAAGTTAACTATAAAGTGTATCCACTTAACACTTCAACACCTGTAAGGACTGTGCAGTCCCTTCTTGAGATGGTGAGGTTCACCATGTGTGATACAGTTGATCATGCTCATTCCATTGTTAACCTTTATTCGGGCCATGTCATTTCCTTCGATTATTGATCACTTTTCATCGCAACTGTTTTCGTGGTTTGACTGCGCTACGATTTCTCTTGACAACCCACGCTTGTGTCTAAATTTTTTGAGTAGGCGGATTCATTAGTGAGGGCTAGTTGACAATTTTGACTACTATAATCTGAGTAGCACCTACAATCGATTATGGCAAGACCTACACCAATAACTAATTTCAGTTCCGGTGCATCTTTTCCTACAACCTGGTTGAAGCGCTGTGATGTAATTTGCGTGATATGCAACTTATGCGTAGGCTTCAATTACGATTTGTGTTGAAAAGGTTTACTGAGTGAAACCCTTTCACCACTTGGCGTACTCAAGTTTTTCACCAGCATAGTTGCGCTGGTGTTCAAACATCAAACACTACTCCGAAGGAACGTAAAAGCCGTCAAGATCCACTTGTTTTCACAATCCCTTTCATGTAGACTGCTGACAAACTGATTATCACCGACAACGATCTCTCTCTCTATCTCACAGATCAATGTGATTCAGTTAACTGGACTATCTCCCCTTCAACTAGAATGTAAATACACAAAAAACATTATCCAAGATGAACTCCTGAAAAATTTCACCAATTGTGAACTCGATGTGACCTTATGAGCGTTTGAGTTGAATATTTTCCATTTAACCCTATTTTATCGCGCAGGCTTTTAATTTTCTTCAGGTTATCCTGCTCCTCTGCCTCAGTGAGTTGAAGTGGAATTATACGAAGCCTTATTTCGTAGGTGAACTCGGTTGACTGACCCCAGGAGGTTACAACTATCGCAGAGGGCAAACGTCAACAACTTTCCTACGCAGAATTCAGTTTTAAAACACTCTATCGGCAACTTGTTAGATGAAAATTCAGATGATCCCCTTTCTCACTGAGTGTATATGCTGAACATGTCGAAGATAGAAAATACTAGAATTAATTCCATTTGATAACACAAAATTTGTAGCGCGGGTCATGCATCTCCTTTTAGTTTCATCCTTGTATTCGGTGTTAACCTTTGCTCTGACTGCTAGAGATTGATTTCTCATATGCTCCCTCCGTACGCGCCACCGAACAACACCAGTGAACGTGTGTCAATAACAAATTCCATTTCATTATGTCGGTTCAATTAAGAAAGTTCACAACTTTCATTCATACAAAGAAAGTTGGCTGTACATTTGAATATACGTTGTGATTTGGAACAGTATAGCGAAGAAGAAAATAGTAAGAAAGTATTGATGTATTTAGTGTAGTTGATTGAAACAAGTTACAATTTCAAAACTGAAGACAAATACTGACAATAGAAAGCGGCTCGATTGGATAGAGTTACAGCCTATCATACAGATGACTTGACAGGCAACATCTCTTAATCGCGTTTAATGAAACACTCAGGAACTTAATGAATTGTGATCATGTCGACGACTGGCCATCTCATGACTATCCTCGTCAGCTAGTTGTCAGCAGGTGGGAAAACCCAGCTGGTATACGAAATGTGTGACCCCAATAACCCTGAATGTATATCAGTATTGTTCAGTCAGGTTTGTTATACATATTATCAGTTGACAACAATACGTGTTAGAGAACGGGCTTTGTTGTTTGCAAGGTTATTCCGGTCGATGTGATGGTATGTTAAGTTAGAAGCCTCGAATTGTAAGGTGGCTTTGACAACTGTTCACACTGTTTCTTTTCATTTTTTTAAAATTCAGAAATGTACAAATCTTAAAATTTCCAAATCGACCGTATCCCACAGTAGAAGTCAAACCTACAAAATATCCACATTAAATCTATTACGAACAAAATCAAACATTTTGAGTATCGTGTTTAATATGCTTTTAATACATGGAGTCAGAAGAGCACAACGTTACACGCAAATTGTATTACTCAATGTTTCATTCAGCTCAGGCGGCCTGCTTCAGGAAAGTTATTGTCGAAATTCCGCTTATATATTGCATTATTATACCATTATCATGTTACATATTATTACTTATTATTTCGACTATACATATAATGACAGGCTACATTATCCGGTACTCTGTATTAAGTGAACTCGGTCTTTGGAAATTCCATGATGAATTAGGTTGCTTTTTCATGTATCTGTGGTTCCATTTCTCGCTAGTTGTGTGGACCGATTCGTATGGCATTTTTATGGCGGTACCGACAGGAAATCTAATAAGCTCCGTCCAGACCCATAAATTTTGATTCAGTAAACAATATCAGAAACAACTGCAAGGACCACAGTATCCCCCTCACCACCACAAATGGACTGATAGCACATTGGTATCTCTACTCTTATCAGTATAGTATCAGCAATTGGTCATTCCTCTTCACACTTACAACTCATATCCTGCCTGGGCCAAAAAGTTGGAAGTACCTGCGCTGTTGCACTGCGTCGCGGCCTTTGTCTCATTGATCTACTCAATTTATTACGGCTTATCACCCCTGGGAAAGGTTGATTAAAACAAGCATAAATATCTGTCTGTCTATGGGATCACATCATTCTTCGTCTTTTACCTTGAAAAACATACTTATTTTATTCTGATAGAAATGAAGATGTCCTTAAAGTTAGTTTCGCATACAAATATTCACAAAGAGTATCTCTATGTCAAGAGTGGCTCATTTAAATCACCACTTCTGAATCTGGGACGAATCGAGCAGCATCGCAATCACCACTGGTTCTGAATCTCATCGTGAATGTACAAAAACTACAAGGCCTATGTTGCCTGTACAATATTGGACATACGACGTGATGTGTACACTTTCAAGGAAACAAAACTCTTGTTGTTCATTTCAAATATTACATTGGAGGACGTGTCGTTTACTGCATGCGGTTTACCAAGATAATCATGTTAAGACAAGCTATTGTAATGTTCAAACCTGACCAACTCGCCATTCTCTGCCGCATTAATCATACGTGTTGATTTACTACTGTCTAAATGTTGGCATAGTTCAATGAGTAAATGAAGCATGAGACAAAGAAATATACTTATCAGTGATGCTCGAAGTCCCGTTCACTATGTGAACAACTTTCTGTCGGTCGGCTACACCTGCTGCGATAAGGATACATGAAATTGGGTCATAATTCAAATGGTATCGATAGTTTAAGTACCTCAACCACGCCGCTTGTTGATAGGACTGGTGAAAGATATGAACCCGTCGGTAGCTGTCTTGGTTACTCTGGACGACGATTAACTAAGTTGTGTATGGCGATGTTTATAGAATAAGTAAAAGCATGTCAACCATCTGACGCCTACGTAATACGATATCAAATAAACCCCAATGTTTCTTGATTGGGGAGGTTGTGTGTTGTGTGGCATTGCATGCAGTATCGTCTGATTTAAGTTCACCAACGGCATGGCTCACCGTCTGTTAGCTGTCACTTAGATGCAATCGAACGAATGGTCACTCCTCCTGTGTAAACCAGTCGAGCAAAACGATTTCCGCTGGACAGTTCTAGTATGTTTATCATTGCATTTGCAATCAGTTGTGGATGGGAACCAGACAATGGATTAGTTTGCCTAAGTAGGGCAACTAGTGCACGCTGTCCGGATCGACCGTAGACAGCAAGATAGCCAGTTATGTGCCGGCATGACCTCATCGAAGGGAACCACAACAACTCAGAAGCAGACGCCTGTTTCTGCTCAATATTCTATGAGAAAAAGTGCTTAATATATCTGCTTTTTTTGCAATGAAGTGACCTGTTTATCAGCATCTTTGATCTTACTCATCAGTTGACGTCACATCAAACAAATCAATAGGTGGTTTCAAGCCATTAAATGATTTTTAACATGGATTGAAATGGAAAGTTTACTGTGGATAACAAATTTTGGGAAAAGAAGGAAAGCAAAAGTCCCTAGTTTGTTTATTGCTGTTCAAACAATGCACCGTTCGGGCCAGGATAACAGACAACATTCACTACTATTGCAATCACCAGACACTGACACTACCTACATCCTTCCCCTCCACTGTTAACATTGAAAATCGACAAGATTGCTGGTCTCCTAAGGGTAGGAAAAATACCATGTCTGCTTCCGTACGACTTTAATTGCAACGATGATTCATCAGTGCTGTACGAAATAGGTGTCGCACTTTGGGGAATCATGACGGAGGTGTGACTCATGGGCATGTTTGATGGCGGTTGTATGCAGATCAAAGGTTCTAGGATTGGTGTTCACGACAGAAAGCAGCTGCACATCAACACTACATCGGTCTAAGCTCTGTGAGTTATTATCACATCAGTGTGTGTATGAACCGAGCTACCACGCAGCATTTATGTGAGTGCATGTGACAAGGCCTAATGGAGATCAAACATAGTGCATTCTGTAAAAAGCCCGTCCAAAACATCGTTTTACCCATAGCTTATCAGTGGTATATAATTGTCTTTTACTTAACTAAGTAGTAACAATATTTCGAGACCATTTCGTTGGATGGTTGTACCGCGTTTCTTGAGTTAGTCACATACAACTAAGTGATTTAGTTAACAGGCCAGATATTACCGGAGTTTTTGAAATTCCTGAATAAGTTGATAAACTCATTTGAGGTAAGAGGTGAGCGATAGCGCACAGAGTAGAACATTGTATTGATTAACGTAAAGAATTCAGTCACCCTGTGCAACTTTATTGTTAATCGTTTGACTATTACTATCTTCTTTTATTACACCTTCACCATAGTCGTGCTTCAAGAAGGAAACGAATATATTTCCTATTTAGGAATGTAACAGTACTGTGTACCTCATATCAGAACAGCAAAGAGCAAGTGAAGTTTTGTGTGCCTCAGTGCTTGACAGGATTGGAAACCTTCAGGATAAAACGATGTCTGAAAAAAAATAGAATATTTGGTAATCGTAGTAGGCGGTAACTTGGCCGAATTTTAGTCAGTACACCGATCAAAAATTTTATGGTCGTGAATTTGGGTATTGTGGTGGACTGTCAGGCAGAAAGTGCGAGCATTCCAACTCGCGGCGGAATACCTCGACACAGGGGGAGGTGCGCGCGGATGGAGGACGGCGTGTGCGACCTAATGAGTCATCGCTCGACCGGATCGCACCAACGGGCGAGACGTGGCAGCCAGAATAGGATGGATGACCAAATTGAAGGCGTGATTATTCCAACACTCGCAGGAATATCTCGACACGGTTGTGGAGTACGGTCAAAACCCACAGTGGATAGAAGGAGGACAACACAATCGACCGGACAAGCCATCGCTCAACGAACTCGGATCAACGGACGAGGAATGGCAGGCGGAAAACCCCCGGATAGAAGGCGCCAATCACACACCTAAACCGGGTCGAAGTGCACACGACGTATGAGCGGAAACCTAGGGGTGTTGTCGAATGGAATTGTGATTCAAAATCGCAAGCACGTGTGTGGGGCATGGTAACTAGCGCGTTGGACAATAAAGATTGTGCTTTATTGGATGCCTTTTCGCTACATTATGACCACAGTTCTAGAAGTAGTCCTTTTGATTGTCATGCGGTACATGCTATTTGGACAGAATAATTCGGTGTTCCCCCGAGTTATGCTTCGTGTATTCTGACCGCTGATAAATTTGGGGAAATATTAATCTTTTAAAGAATAGTAACAGAATAAAAAGTGTGCTCCGAGGGGTTGAGTAGAAGAAGTGAGCGAGCAATAGCCGGATTGATGGATTCTTAACAAGGTGAGGGATGTTCGTTAAAATTTGAGAGAGATATAAGAGTCCCATTTCACTTCAGGTTCAAACAGCAGGATTACCAAGGGCAATAATACTTTTGTCTGCAAATAACTACTAGTCACCAGTGATCTTAAAAGCCCAATGTCTTCAATGTAGATAACTCACAACTCATAGACATAGCTCACGAAACAGAACCCTTCCTGCTTCCTCGACCAAGGTCAGCCCGTTCCGTCAGTCGAGCCCTGTCATACCTACAGTTGCTTGTGTAGCTAAAATATACGTTACATATGAAGGGAAAATCGAAAGCCGGTTGCTCACATAGTGGTGCCTATTTTAGATTGCCTAACTCCACAACCTGGAAAAGTATGACATATCTATGGGGCTTGAGGTCTTTAGCCAGCCCCAGTTCATAGTATACCACGCCAAGTCTGGGTCCGGTGTGCTGTTTCCATGATTCGTCGTATCAACCGCAACTAGATACCTTAGACTTTGGAAACACTATAAATTCCTCCTCGTAAAAATGATTTGTCCTTCCGCTTTGACCACGTTTATGGACACCTTTCACATCGGCAATCATTTTTCGATTCAGTTTTTTCCTTTATGGCGTATGTCATCTGTCTGCCCCATAAATAGCCAGCCGGCCGACTGCTGTCGGTGGCTTCTGTATTTGGTCCTTATGAACGAAAGTATACTTTGGAAAACCTCACGTGAGTCACGAATTCCGATAATGTTTTTCAACCTATTTTGTAAACAGTGGTTAATTGTTTAGTTGGTGGCCTCTCACCTGAGAACCAAACATTTCTTTGAGCGGGATATTTAAACAGACAGGATGCAAATCAGTACATCAGTCCGACACTAACGGAAAACATGCTAAGGCTACAGAGAAAAGAGTCAACATTTCCTTCGAGTTGCATGTTGTTCACTGGTACATTGACACTTCACGACAGTCCTAGCCTTTGTTGGGCACACTGGATACAGATACTCTTATTAAAATTCCAACAGAGAACCTTCTTGTTACTGATCCAAGCTCGTATCCAATAGACCACAGCGTCGACGAGTATCACGTACGACATAGTGTTTCACATGGTGGACGTTTAACTTGGCTACTGTTTTACTGACGAGAGTAGAGTACCTTACACATCCGAAAGAGAAGTAAACCGATGGTGGCGCGTTGATTTTGAGTGATTAACTTGAGGTGACTAATTGTAAAAGTTGTGCACCATTGTGACCATGTCTGATGCAAGATGTAAAACTGGGGTTTACTATGTTTGCCTAGTCCAATAGTGTTATCATGACATAATAGTAAATATAAGCTTACTGACCGCCGATTACCTTTAACATTGCATATCGGCTTGCACTCTGAGGTCGAACTGGCAGCTGAACTCTTCAAACCATAGGGAGCACTTCGTTCGAATCCAGTCGCTGTGCTCCTCTATGGAGCACATTCCAATAAAACACCGGTGAACTAGTTGACTACTGCTTAATCGACTCTACACAAGGCTTATTTGAGTCATCACACTAGAGAGCTTGAACAAAATGTTTTATGAACAGTACACAAGTTGTGGACCAGCTAAACGTTTTACCGGAATGTCAAAGTCCAATTAAATGACAGCGGTGATCAAGTAATACCAATCATTTTCCCAGACTGTTCAGCAGTAAATCTAACACGTCGTCAAACTTTGCATTCCTGGTCAGACGAAAGCGGTTGTTTCACAACTATCTCTGCCTAAGCAATTTTTAATAATTACTTTCGCTTCGTTTTTTGTCTCGAACGCATTCGTATATTCAGCTCTCAGTGACTTGCACCGGACTCAAATTCAGTGTATCCGACAATGTTGATTGACAATGGAGGGAACAATGTTAGTGATGTCTCATTTTGCCAAACAATATGGTGTAAACTGTTTCTTTTATTATGAGATTAGGTCGAAATTATGAGGCTGTTGTTCAAACTCAGGACAGCTTGAACTGCAATAAAATCCTCCAAGTTTACAGTCAGTATTTCTGTGAATGTCCGTCCCTCTAGTATACCAAAAAAGTAGGCGTTGGCGTGATGCTTACATTAGTTTGAAATAATCCGCCAAACAGAATTGCGTCAGATAGATGTCTGACCGATCATATCTCCCGCTCTCCCAATCGACGATTGAGTGGCCAAGCAGCATTTAAATGGAAAACGCCAAGTAGTATTTATTGAGCAGACATTCTATAACTCTCGCCTGATAGTATCCAGGATGCTCTACTTCTCCTGATCCGCACAGTGAATGCGGTTTACGTAGTCGAAGCTATCGAAGGGTTAGATTATCGAATTGTTGACTCTTCTGATCAGTATGTAAACCAATGTATACATAATTACCATAAGCTGCAGTACCTGAACTAGCAACTTAACTGGTCTTCATAACCACAGGCTACGCTCATTTCTGTCACTTAGTCATGTAGGGTTATGGACCAAACCAAAGTCCGCGCGGTAGCTTGTGGTCAGTTGTCCACCGGTCACATCTGCACTGAAGAGATGACATGGGTCCAAAGTTCAAATTATTTGTATGCCAGCAGCGTGTTGTTTGCAGCAGTCGTACACATACACATACATGCAATTCACACGCCTGTCAGCAGTTTCGATACACCCAGCAGAGGTTCCTGCGGACAGTTGATGTTTTTCATACATCTATTTGCATATTACCTTTCATTATAACTGCCTACACAAATGTCCAGCTGCTGGTTACCAATTTCTTCTGGTCTGCCGAACAGATGTTGATGACATTTGTGGCTTAGCACCCATAGTACCGTTGTGTGCTTTCGGTAGCCAGGTGCATCGTATTTGGAATTCCTGTCAACTTCCAATAGGTGATACGAAAGAAAAATGACGATACTTTCCATGACTATGGTTTGTGCATGGCAAGCGAAACGTTAAGCAAACTGGTCACTGTAATCATCGATCAATTCTTGATTGAATATTTTCTGTCCCTCCCAGTTAACTTCTATAATGAGCTCTCCGCATAAGTTTACGCGTATGTCCTGCCCATTGCACATCATCTGAAATAGACTGGTTTCATGCAGTTAAGGTGAATTAGATGAACTGACTGGGCATCAGTGGAGCATTCACACTTATAAGAACGCAAGTTTTTGTCCAAAGACCTATTGCGTATCACTTTTTACTGGGTTCCACAGTGAATCAATTTTACCTAGGCTGCTAATAAATTATTTCAATCCGGCAATTTGTTACAACGATTGGGTATCAGCCGGCTGTACGCGGAAACATTTGGCAGTTCTGGACTAAAACCTGGAATCCGACTTCAGGTCGTCCACGGATGGTGTCCACCGGCTATGCTGGCAACCCCTAACTGCACACATACGCACACAAACACACACACACACAAGTGGTTGCCAGGTCGAATGAGCAAACTGGGAATGGTTGTTTCGCTTTTGGTTTCCACTTTTAGGTGATCTACTTGAGTATGGGTGAACGCACATCGAGAGAAAATAACACCTCGGGAAATTGTGTGCCCATCCCCAGGATGCTTCTGAATTTGACTAACCTTCTTGCTTGCTCACTTTGTCGTTGGGACTTCAAGTGGAATTCGTAGTATTGTATTAAGTTTGGTCAAGCGGATAATAAGTTAAGAGACAAGCTTAATTGTTTTAAGTCCTAGCGGAAGCCCAATGAATTTCTGTTATCCGAAGGAAAACTTTAACATGCCGAATTTATGTAACAGTTTCTGTGTGATACAGCGAAAATCACTACATTTGTTTATTAGGAATTCTGAAAACAATGGTCACTGTTCATGGATCCATACACCAGAATGTTTAAACCTAATCTGATGAGCGATTGCGCTACTAAACCTGATTGTGATTGAGTTGATAGCCTTTTAGTAAAGGTGACCGCTTATATGAGAATCATACGAAAACACCACTTAACTACACTCTGACTGAGGAGTGTTTAATGCTGCGCTGAAATTCTTGCATACCGTAGACAAAAGACGGCCACAGATTATTCGCTGATGCAACTTTGTTAGGCTTTTGGGTATTATATGTTAGTGAACGTTGCTTGGTTACAGTCTGAATAGTATGCCATTCGTGTCACCTGTTCCAACACGGTCCTTGTACCTTGGACCACCTCGCAAGTTGGTCGACCACTTCGGTGTATGGTGTCACTATTGTTTCCTAGATCACACCCTTTAATGGATGATTGCGTGAGTCATTCCTAAAGTCGGTGTGAAATGGGGCAAGCCTGAGAATACTACGATATATAAATCAAAGAATATTGACTGTAGTCCACCTATTCAGTTGAACAGTTATTTCCTTCTACATTGGACTACGTTATCGACCGCAAAATTGTTGGAGTCCGGTGTGAAAAAACAAAATAACCTTTTCTACTGAGGTCGCATCATATTAACTATTTTACGGGTACATGTCGGTGCACGCTATAACCGACAATCATAACTTTTCCGGACTTACAATATTTGATTCTAAATGGGGGTTTTATAGAGCGTTGTACTATGTAACAACCTCTTACGAGGGACCAATATTCAGTAACTACTAGTTCTTTAAAAAAAAAGCAGCTCAATACCTCTTCATTGGAAGGAAGTTTCTCTGGCCCCAACAGCGACCTCAGTTTTCTTTTTTCCCCGTTTATTCTGCTGCTCTAATAGTTGTTCATGTCCACCTCTTCTGCTATGCTCGCTGCAGCTCCCTTTAGGCCAAAATAGGGTAATACAACAGTTGATGATGAGCTTTGGTAGACATGCCGAAAACAGTTCGAAACTGGCTTACAGCTACTGTCTTTGTTAGATATCAGCTATCAGAAGAGCACCTAATAATGCGTGAGAATAATTCGGACGATTCCCTGGTATGGGAACGAAATTTCATTCAGTGGCAGTAGACAGTATATGGGGTAACACATACAGTAACATTTTGTGGAAGAGGGGAGAACATAGCTCTTGGGAATTGATCTACACTGTGGATTATCTATGGAAAGCCTGCAATTACCACGTTGTAGGAGAAAATTAAGGCGAGGGTGTGATTGGACTCTGGGTGTCTGCGGAGAAATAGCAGAGTTCTCGGTATTATAGCTGGTTGGGCAGGTGTTTCTGGGCAGTTAACGACCGGCTGAATGTCACACACTTCTAACAGCAGTTCTTTCTCCAATATTTTATACCAACGTAATTACATACAAAAATAGGACAGGTGAGCGTACCGGGCTCCTCTCGATGCACTTACCTAAATAAATAACGAATTTTCCTGGTCCGCATAGATGGCGGATGTAGAAATACCCACTAACACGTGAGGCGAACCTTGTTAAGTGGATAGTTGTTTCGGTCATTTGAGTTGTAATGAGCAGCGATACCTTCAACGAAAGGGGAGTATGCTCTGGACATCGTTGTCATCGACCTCTCTCTCAGTTCATCCAAACCGGCTGGTCTGACTACACTTTGGCCTCTTAATTCATGTTTAAGTTGCGTGCTCGTCCTTCAAAACTTCAGTCAGATAATATTGTTTACATTGGTTTTCTTCAGCCACCTGCTAGCACTCAAATCAACAAACTATCGCAATTATTTGATAGGGGTCATGTGGCTCGCATTCTACCAGACAGCCTAAGTTGCGTTCTAACGCGAAAGATGTATTGGTTGATATCGGCAAACAATTTTGTCAGTGCACTCACTACTGTCAACCACATGTGGATTCAATTCGGCCACTGTTCGACGGCGAGTCAGTCAGTTGCCTAGTGGAGTTGGCAACGTCCATGGTATGTCCCAAATTCGGGGTGAGACTAAACGCCTGCTGGGTCTGAGGCGGGGTCAGTGGACTGGTGTGCTCAGCCATTGTGTGGGTTCGCATGCGCAGAACTAAACGAATGGAATCCAACTCTCAGGTCAACATGTGGAAGGGGCCATGCCACACACGTAGTCTAGTCAGTTCACCTTGAATCCTACTTGCCCACTTGGATACAACACATCTGGCGTCAAGATGATTGTCTAGTCGTGGGTGATGTTGCCAAGCTAAGGATTGTGTGTGCCGAAACGTTTACTACGGAGCAGCTATCGCGATCACCTAAGCCTTAATTTGCCGGGGCTCACCGCATCCGGATCAGTTCGACTGATAACTACTCAGACCACCTGTCCATTTCCCCGTGGATTATCCTCATCAAACGGTATACCAAACCAGACCACGCAATGGGGGTTCTAGTTTCAGCCAGGGTCCTAGTATTCATATGTGGGTGGCGAAGTATTGTGCTTTATCTCTTAGCGGTAGGCATCGAAACGCTTTGATTCCAGACAGTTGATAAGCATAACACTAATAATACACAAACAGCACGTGGATTACTTACTGTCAAACGGGCAAACTCTGACTTCGAAAGTGAATTTAGGACTTCACATGACAGGAAATTCAACGTAAACAGCAGCGCCACCAATTAGTTAGTCCTCTATTGAAATATGCGTGAATGATGTAAACAAAAACTCACTAAAATGAAAAATGAAGCTGCAACCAAGGGTGACCGTAAAAAGTGCATCACAGACCAACGGAAACTTGCGTAGGTAACTCGCTCAAAAGAGTGTCGTGGTTATGAGTTAACTTGAATCGAGAGAGAACTAATGTGCCTGGCAATCAGCTATCTCCGGTGTTGAGATACTTTATCCTTAAGTTGTGCTCACATATGTCACTATAAATGTACTATAGTTCAACAACTGCACGCACTTCGCTACCAGCAAACACTGTCAACATGTGTTATTGTTTTCCTTCCAAAATACTGTCTATTTAATGTATAGAATTGACAGAATCTCTTGAAATCCTTCTTTCTTGGGCGAAACTTGCCTGCTGCGCTATGAGAAATCAGAGTAAGGTTCAAGACATGAATATATGTGAAAAGACCTTGAGTTATTTAGCCGCACGAGTCGTCCATTTGGCACTGTTGCTTAAACTGGAAAGAGTACAGCAAAATGCACGCATTGTCAGGTTGGCTGTGGAAGCTGTCGGAACGATTTCGAGCTCTAGTATCAGACCGTGTTAGGAGCTTTGGTTGGAATTGGTGTAGTTTTTGTTCCTTACTTATATCTTTACTCCGGAGATGTTCATAAGACGATAAGACCGTTTAACCACAAGTAAGAAATGTCTACTACAAGGGGACTTGTGGACGAATGGCTCCTAACTTCCGAACCTAGTCAGTGCACGTGATACGTGAATATAAATAGTCAAAGTTTACCATGTCGTTCAAAGACCAATGGGTTTGTAATTGTTGGACGGATGGGTGTTCAATTACTTCAAAACAGTTAAAGTGTTACCACAAATAGAATAATTTTAGAAAGTCTCATATATCAGAAACCAATTACGGTTATCGGCTACTATATCTTTGCTACAAGAAGAGCCTATGCATCGTTCATCACTTAATTTTTAAATGATCGACGCGTCCAACTAAGACCTCGTTCATCCTCAAACTGCTGAATAATAGTGTTCGTGTTTTCAATCCACTCGGGGAACTTTCCATGTACTGTACGTAGTATTTGTTACTGATGCCAAATTAATATCGTGGTATTGTTATTTATTAAAATATTTATTTAACGAACTAGCAATACGCTATACTTGAAGAATCATAAGTATGGAATCACAAGTGATACTATACAGCCTACAAGTTTTCAGTTGTCCCTTGATACAACAACAGTAAACTAATGCTGGACCATTGTCCAAGGTACTTCACTATTGTGTTTTGTTCTTCTGTAGCTACGTATGATCCCGCTCAATATCGGTTTTTTGATACTCGGAGTAGAATTCAAACTGTTACTTGCTGTATACTACACAGCAGGTTCATCTGCGACAAAGTTTGGGTAAACGTATTCGCATAGTAACAAGTCTTGGTATATTTAACACAGATCCGGTATGACTTGCCTTGGTATAAAACATAATGAGATCAGATAGAACCAAGTTGACAAATATCAACAATAGACTATCCAGGCAACTTTGTCGCGTTCGTTTACACATCTGCGTAAACATCTATGCTGTCTGTAATACAAAAATGTAGGCATTACAGATGCCTATTGCAACAGCCAGTATATTGAAATTCATCATTTATTATTCGTTTGCATATGTGAGAATGTGATGAAGCACTTCAGGAGAAGATCAAAATGCTTCGTAAATCGTTGACACAATTTTACACTGTGTAGATGGTTCTGAACCAGCGGTTCGATACGTGAAACTATTGGCCGGCCCATCCGATTCCGTACATACATATACATACACATCACTTCCGTTGCTTGCTGTGCATGTACGTGAGTCTCAGATTCATTATACCAACGGTCAAATATTCCTCAAATGTGTCCCACATGAAGGCTTCCCACCCTCAGTTTTTTCTAGTCCCCATACAAAATACCAGATTTCCACGCCAGCTCGAACATTGTGTGGTAAACAAACAGACGTAAAAGGCTTCGGCAATTACTGACGGAAGTTTTGAGGAGTTTCCGTAACTTACTGAAAGTCAGTTGAACACACACGTAAACAAGTGTATTGCGAACACATTTGAAATCCGTTGAGGTGCATCCGATTACGCGCTGTTCCGAAATGTGGCATTTCTGTTTATGGCACTTATGTACTTTGAATATACCCACTCTAATCAGGTCGAACCAGCAACGATACTGTAAGACAAATTTCCAACAATTTGGAAAATGTTACTTGTATGTCATCATGTCAGCACAGTTGTGCATGTTGGCAAGTGTGCACTGAGGGAAGGCATACAACACATTTAATGAGTTGCTCACTGTCGCACTAGAAACACTTCACCATACTAGTCAATACGAAATTTCGTGGGTTCTGTGGACGTATAAAGTAATCCATTGTTCGGACGTCTGCATTTCATAACGTAGTTTTCCTGTCCCGTTCAACGCAGGTGGAGTGTAAACATATACTCCCGATTCGAACTTACCAGGGGGTAGCCGCCAGTCCTTCCCGTGTTTAATGGTTGAAGGCATTGCTGTCATTCCAGGTCTTTTTCAGTAACTTCAAGACAGTGACAGTTGTAGATGTAATGTACTTTGTTTGAGCATTACCTGTCCTTTCACTTGGTAGCTAATAGACCAATTTCGTATTGTTTGTCTTCAGTTCGAAATTTTTATTTTGACACGACTGGAATTAGTCGCCAGAGCGCTTGTTTTGGTATGTCAGATACATAACCTATAGATAGTCAAATTTTCAACTATTCTGTTACCAAACAGAGTCCAGTTTTATGGATCTATACACACTATTTGGATTGAATATAAGGTTTTTCTATAGCGGTGATAATCATTTATGTACTATGTTGCAAATGTTGTACTGTTTTCAATAAATTTATCTGTAGACCTTGCAGAATTTGTTGGAAGAATGGTTGCATTCGTTAATAGTCTGAACCCAGCTCGGCTTCAGGTTAGATTCCTGTATGTTACAACGCTGCCTGCTAGACAGGCTAGTAGCTGTCTACTCTAGTTGGCTGGACAGAACCACATGTCAAGGGGGTTTGTACACATTTGACCTCGACTAACCTTCTGTTCATCGTGTTTTTCTTCAATTCTTGTTGTGGAAATTCAGAAGAGAGGCTGTTCGATTTTTTTCATTTACTGACATTTATTGGTTTTAGATGTTAGGATAGATTAGAATCAGGTCTGGTGTCAATGTCAAAGAAGTAAATAGTTTATGATTGAGCGGTTTATGTTATTGTGACATACAGCTGACCAGGATGTAAGCTATAGTTCTATGGAGTGAAAGCCATTATCTGTGTAAGTGTGTTCGGTTTCAAATCTAATCTCACCGATTCATTAAGTTCATTTGCCATGAAATTAAAATTCTCTCTGGTTGTTCTAACATTTTGCTTACTATCGTGTTACATTTTGCTTTACGTGTGAGACAACTGTTTCGAATGTTGATGGTACAAACCAATGCGATTCCTGTCAAACTGCAACAGAATGAACAGTTTATTGCTAAAGTTAATGGTGAACAACGATCGTAATGTTTTCATTGAATAAGATGTCCTAGCTCGGTTATCTCCGTAATCTCAGATAACCATCTTCTGTATAGTCGCTAATGGCAGATTCGCAGAACAAACAAACGGAGTTTATACGCTAGTGGAAAATGAATACGTCATACTCAATAGTAGATTGAAACCGTAACCTAAGGGAATGGTGGTTGGCAGGACAGGACAGGGCAGAGACAAAGGTGACTAGTAAAGGTGGATCAACCAGACAGTTAGATAAAAACAAAAGAAACCATTACTCTGTTCTTAGCAGATCGAAACCAGCCTCAGCAGATACGCGGAGAACATTTGTCTTCCAAGAATTTAACGTCAAACTGAAGCAGTACGATCAGTCTCGTTAAGTTTGACAAGCGCCACACTCAACGTGTTTGCTGGAAGAAAAAATTCCCATTATCATGTCTAGTGAGGTCATCGGCTGACATCAGAAGCTTAGCTTTCCTCAAGAAGGACAACCAACATAAAAAGGTGACTTTCTTCTTATCCCGCTGAACATTTGTAGAAACGTGGTACCATAGAAGGAGTAACTTCTCGATACGACCACGAACCACAGCTCTGGATTCCGTTTACCTTGACTCCTCTCCTAGACATATCCTTACACTTGTCACCGTCTGAGTCAACCAACCTAATCTCTGTACAGACAATCTAGGTTATCGTCAACAGCTGTCGTCATTATCTCATTGAAGCCAGCTGCTTATCAAATCACAGAGTACTGGTGGTTTGCGGACAACACTTGACTGGCATCCCGCTAAATCATACGTAACCTGTAAGTATACGGTGCTGACACCCGGTTTCACTTACTCAATGTGGTACGTAATCCTTGCATGACTGATAACCTTCAAGCAGAGCAATTGGGAAAGATGAAGTCACCAAAAGAAAACGGCTTGTTACTCTCTCAGAATCGATCTAGTAGGCAGAGAAACAATGTTTGGCCAACGTCATCAATATGACAAAGTTTTAGAAGTAATGCACAAAATGTAATGTGAACGACGTAACGTAAAAGTTGTAACATACAAACGGTCGTAGAGAACTTTAAATGTTTGCTCCCTACTTATGTCTTGGATACCGTAGATGCATGATCTGTGTTATTCTCCCCCTCAAATGACAATACACCCCAGCAGGAAACACTCTGAACCGGATCTGTCAGCTGCCTTCTCTACTACACCTGGGTATTTAATATAATCTTTATTGTGTTGTGTTTCCTACCACTCCCGCCTACATTAGCCTTATGTTATGGTCCACTGGAGTTGTGTCTAAAAACACTTGAGCCAACCGCTAAGTGTCTATTACTCTACAGAAAACACCTTTCCGTTCACCATGAACAAGCTTTGAGACCATCTTTGGTAGTTCTTTGATTGTGGAGCTAGTAAACTGCCGTCCTTCGGTTGACATGAACCTTGAATGCAAAACAGTACTCGTCCTACATTTTTTTGGATTGGCTCAATATGCTAATGGATACAAACGTCAGTATATTCCATGTGGCCAGGTCTAGTGGTCACATGAGTCCAAGACCACGGGCTATCATCAAGACATGCTCACTTAGCTTGTTTTATTACAATAAGTTCCAGCTGACATGCCTAGTTTGGTTTGTTTGATTGCTCAGATGTGACCCTCATTTGGCGAAGGGAATGACTCTTCAGTCAGTTTCAAAGCGGCCCACTTCGACTGCCCCCTTTCTCCCTATGTATGTGCCATCAAGCTGATAGACGCGTGACCAAGATCTGT
The DNA here is from genome assembly GCA_013368495.1 of Paragonimus heterotremus. Classification (NCBI taxonomy): domain Eukaryota; kingdom Metazoa; phylum Platyhelminthes; class Trematoda; order Plagiorchiida; family Troglotrematidae; genus Paragonimus; species Paragonimus heterotremus. Next base: position 15,428 of record LUCH01001188.1, on the reverse strand, counting down.
ACGAACCTATCGGTTCAGGTACACCAGAATGTCAGTCTTACTGTCTAATTATCAGTCATTTAGTTGGCACATCGGATGCGTCCAACTGATAAGCTGTCGAAATCGACTTGACACGTGGATAGACATTGGGGCCTGCTCATGTTTACTGAGCTTATTCCTGTGTTGTGGGCGTGCGCGTGCGTCTGTAGACATGTCACATCACCGCTGAGACATGAATTCAGCAGGACAGATAAGCGCACTCGGGTGAGCGGAACTGCGTTTGAGCATGCGACTAGATGGAATGCTGGCATAGTCATTAATCAATTAAGAAACTCACCGAGGTACTGATTAGTTTATGAGGCAATTTAGGTTTGGTAAAGGAGAACTGTTTATAAACCGTAAGAATTTTTAACCTCTTGGCACGATTTGTATTTATGAATCATCTCAGATTGGTTAACAAATCTTTGGTGCAAGATTTCCGTAATTTATTGCACAGGCCTTTTTGCCAGGTGTGATGATTTTCTGGTTTTCCAGACAGCACGACATCTTCATGCGATGACGCGACAGAATACCTTTGGGAGCGTAACTGGATGATTAAGTTTTGTTCATCTGCATCTGTCGACTGCCTGCCTAGAAAAAAAGTGACTTCAGTTGTAAAATAGGAATGTTAGATGGAATAGAATATCCAGCGCTTAAAAATATTGCATACATGGAGGCTCATACTAGTACCATGACTGTCATCAGCACCAGTATCGACAAAACTATTGACAGTTTTACATAACTTTGCTTGTAAGAAAAAATGGGGGAAGTGATATGACTTGGTGCATAATGTGTTTCGTTTCAACTCAAACGCTTATTGTCTCAAACAATCATATCGCGCAAGACGGTATCTGCAAGACAGCTTCGTTTCATAGCTCATTGTATCTCGGAATTTCAGAAAAATAAGTGCTCTATCATATTAAAACCTGTACTGTAATTTTGTGATCGTTTTGGCACGGTCCCCCCTGGCAACAATAACTGAACAGTCGATAACGCATTGCTAATTCTATATAGTCATGTAGGGTCGACATGTCTGAAAGATAAGTTGAGCGAAGTGACAGAGATTGTAAAGAGGCCGTCCTACAACTGCCGATTACCATCAAAGCATAGGCACATTGCGACTGAATGGTTAAGTTGTTACATAAATCTTTTTAGTAGTTAGTTCCAGTTCGTTTCCCCCTTTTTCCTTCTACCGGCAGCCCTACTCATTCGAAAATCGAACTGCCCGTCCTGACCTACACCACGCCAGTGTTCTTGTTCACCTCGTGATACTGTTTGCCCAGAGATCTTCCGCCAATATATTTGAGATGACCAACGGGAAATTATGTGGCTAAGCAGTAGTAACCGTCTACCAATCAGTACTAATAACCGGAGGGAAATCACCGACCTCATTAAACCTACTAGGATATGTCTGAGATTACTGATGATTAGTCGAGGATCTGGTTGAATTGACGTGAGATTTCGACCTGTCCCGGAAGTTCTAAACAAGAGGTTATCGATTGGAAGTAAGAAACAGTAGCTGTCTTCTATCGAGAAAGTCGGTCAGTCTGATCATTACTCACAAACGAAAATGGCTGTGTTCATACACGGTCGTGCTAAAATTACGATCATTGGTACACTAGTGAACATGATTGTCTCATCAAAGCGTGGCAGCAGTTCTAATCCCCGATATCCATAGCACACAAAAACACTACTGTCGAGCTCTAACAGAAGCGAAACTCGAACCTAGTCCATCTCTCCGAAGGAGGTTCGCTGGAAGTTCTATCTGATTGCGACCAAGTGTGATTGATTTTCAACTTGTGATTGACTAAATCCCCGGACACTCCCTAGTATCCTTATTGTTCTTTGCGTGACAGCATACAAGCAGCCGGCTGTCTAGTTTGTTCTGGCATACTGTATGGCACCTTTACACCCACTCAGCTTTATGATGAATCGGATTTAAGTGAACTGGCTAGACTTCCAGTAGAACACTACGTCGTCCATTGTGTGATTAACGTACATTAAAAACGAACAAATTTGCGAGTAACATACTTCGAGTATGTAACAGGTTTAAAAGTGATGCACTAGGCAGGTTTGAGATGAAAACTCCTTCAACTCGGAACGAACACTTCGTGTACTGGCCTGTAGAGGTATGACCTTATGTATTGGCTGTCGTATGTAGATCACACCATCTCTCTGACACTCACTAGTGTCAAAATTTGGCGCCGTTGGCTGGTACGCGCGATAACCGTAACAAAGCATGTCAACCCAAATATAAATGTGACGTTTGTGCTAACCTACAGACAAATAAATCACTTTGTCTGTGTGACTGATAGCGGTATTAACCTCCAACTTGTATGATCTATGCATTGGCCTGGCTCACCATGATATACACTGACCGTTAGAAGCCCCTGGACTTACAATATGTATCTATTCTTAGGAGAGTTCCCATTGTCCGATGAGCAACGAACAATGCCAACCCAAATAACGTGGCCTATCTCCCAAGAATTTGTTTTTTTGTTAATGGTAGCTTTACACCCATATTATGTATACCATTTCCCGGATTGGTTGTGATTTCTTTTCTATCCTACAAAGTAATTTTTTCTATTAAACCGACTGTACATCACAAACATCAGATATTTTGAATGCCCTTTTGGTATAGTCTAATAAAACAGGTTATGTTCGTTCTAAAAATATGAAGTAAATTCTTCGCGTTCTCTGAAGTAGTGCTAATCATTAATTGACATCCGGCTCCGGATGGATGCATAACTTGCTGGATCAGGCAGTTTATATATCTCAGAAGTGACAACTGGTAACGGTTTCTACTGTGGATGCTATTCGGATGTTGCCTGTATTTTACTGTTTCATCTTCTTGAATGAAAATGGTAGGCAAAGTGTCACATTCTCGCGATATCTGTTTTGCGCCATCGTTAGTGCAACCTGATAAATTTACCGTCATAGACTTAGGAAACGGCTAGTTCAGTGACCTAAATCACACACTAGTTAAACAGCTACGGGCGGATGTTATTTCTGAACAAAACTGCAACATTAAGAAGGCAAAAATAAACCATTAACAAATGTTCGTCACGAAACAGTGATGATTGTGTTCATGCATGATCTTAGGTCTATAGTTCGTTTTCCGTTGCATGCTTGCTTCACTTCATCAATCTCCGCAGATTAGTTCACATCTGAAATCACGCATACCTGGATACTTGAGAAGATCTAGTTCATAGTGTGAATGTAAAACCAGGCCAGAAACTTTGTCTGACTACTGTTGTGAAAGTCAACGTTCGATCGTTCCCTACAGTTAAACCTGCGCACAATAAACAATAATCGGATTACTTGATCGTACTGAGGTGAGACACCTTACTGGTACTCTATAGTCCAACTGGTAAATACACCTAATTTAGTTTAACTACAATATACATTCATAATTGAAGGTAACCGTTGTCTGAAAGCGACTTGGGAGTTCAACGGAAAAATACAGCTACAGATACAAAAGTTTTGGATAGGGTCTAAAACAAGGCAAGTCATTTAGGACCGGAATGCACAAAAAACGCTTCTTGTGTCTTAAATATATGCTGCTTGTCAGTCTATAACTTACGTTGCCTTTGGAGATAAGGGTGAAACATGATGATTGTTGCTTAGTTATTTCTGCTTTCACATGGATTTCACTTGTTGCTTCGTCTAATGAATAGAGGGACGCAGGTTACAGCCCTTTCAACTGAAGTCACTCTCTGTGTTGTTTTGGGCATGCGATACACTGGATAATTGGCCTAGATTAGAAAATACACAATTTGATTGAAGGTTAATGGAAAGAAACACAACGTCATTTTATCACTGAGCCGTGGATGGGCAGGCCGAGGTAAACATTAGTTACCCGATGATTTTGAACACGGTCATTTCGCGTTCCGTCTGTACCACTTCAAATCGATTCTCCCAACAAGTTATCTGATGTACAACGCAGTAGTTTCCAAGGGAAAAAATGAATATAGCGCTCAATGGATGCATGTGCACGATCCATGGCCGAAAAAGTCTGTCTATAACTTACCAACAACATACTACGGAACGCGAAATGATAAGGCGAAAAGCATACCTCACAAGTTCGAACACAGTGAGTAGTCGCGTATGCTCCGCCAGACCTAATACTTTGGACAGTCTGTCGATATAAACCTTACAGACGTTGTTTATGTCCAATAGCTCAGCTGGAACCAAGAAGTGATAGCTCAGATGCTGTCGGTTTCACTGTCTATGACGTTCTCTGTGATCTTTATTGCGCTTGCTGAAGCTATAAACGCGAAACTCGGCTATCCTTCTGTGAACAAAAAAACGGTTGAATGAAGCGTCGTGTGTTGGAGGTGAACCACTGACTGTGACCATCGACTCATGTAAATATGACCGTCGTTCGGACCCGGTATATCCAGCTCCGCTCTTCAACACAAAAACGACAACGCGTTAGGTTAAAACGGTTGAGGACACATAGTATCCAACTTGTCGTTATCCACCAAAAACCCTATTCACTTGAAGATCGAATCAACCGTTTTGACTTACATCACGCCAACGTTCTTGTTCATTTCGTGTTATTGTTTGTCCAGAGATCATCCGCTAGCAAATGTGAAATGATCAACTGGAAATTAAGCGATGAACCTATAGGAAACATCAATCAACCAACACTGATAACCAAACTGCCCGAGTCACAGCAATAACACTTTTTAGTAGAACACTGACAGAGATGTCAACAGCTACGCGAATCAGTCGTGTAGAACTAGCACTGGAGCTACAAAAACTGAATTTCTACTAGCTTTACACAGTTGATGAACAAAAGGTGGACCGATCATCCTGATTTCGGATACCATGAAGACGGTGGAGGAGTGAAACAACTTTACGAAAAGCCTGGTTAGAGACCGCGAAACCTACTTTTCTCGACAGGCCATTTTTGTCTTAAAATATCACGATGTTGTTCTTCCTAAGTCGCAGTTGCAATAGCCATCACCAAGTTGACCTTGAAAGTAATTGGCAAACAGGTGAATCACGAACTAGTAACATGTCGCGACTAATTGACAGATATGGTAGACTTTTGAGGGGCAATTCCAGTGTCCTGAAACAACGCAGACACATGTGGATGCTTGAGGTAGTCTGTTTGGTTATAATAATTTCACCTATCTTTGTAGGACAACGGTGCGTTTTTACAACACAACTTATTGAAAAGTAACGATGTTCTAGGTCTGGAATTGCTTCTAAAGATGAGGATGACAGATTATTTTCTGAACTTTCCTTATGTCTTCGTGCCACACGAATGGCTGAAGAGATGCTGACGGTTTGTGCTTATCAGCCGTCGTCCGTATCTTAAAAAGATGCTGGAATATATTGTAACACTTACAGAGATACTATACACGTTTTTATCATCTTCGTACTTCAGTAACGCAGAGGGAACCGTGTACGGGGAGAATAGATTAGCTATCAAAGTGGTCGCGGGTATAGTGACCATAGTGACATTTGCGACGGACATTGGGGTAGCGTTTCTCCTTCTGTCAGTCAACGGTCAAAGAGTTTTTAACCTAAAGACAGCCATTAAGTGCGTTGTCTGATAGGCTATCTAGAGCCACCTGCAATACACGGTCTCCTAGTGGAGTGTGTCAAGTATTTTGCTCGCTGTATATCACTTTTGGGTGTGAAACCCAGGTACGAAAAGCTGGTTCGATAGGATTGTCAGATCACCTTATCTGCCATCATGCGCGTGATGGATAGTATTTCAAGGACAGTGCTCAGAGGCTCTTCGGGTTGAACAACTGTCTGGTAGCAATCCGGCCGCTGTTGATTTTAGGGACAATAGTGCGTTGTTTAGTTTGTTTCTTCAGACGATGTGTCTATTTTATTGACTTAGCTAAATTGTATGTCCGGTGTGTATGGTATGTGTTTTACACTGCCAAGCTGTGGAGTGTTGCCACACGTTTGGGTCTATCCCGACCCTGGCAGTGTTATTGCAGGCAGGCCGCCTAAGGTTGTTGTTGTTCGTTTCATCCTGCCGGATAACGTTGTCTCATCAATGTATAATATCTCTATCGAAGTGTACTTTAGGTTGGCGAAGGCAGACAGCGCATTAACTATTTTTCATCTTTTGTGAAGTCGCAAAACTTTCAGTTGTCGGATAACTGGAAGGTGTGCAATGAGCATGTACCACCGATCATGCTTCACGGATCGGAGACATAACCCCTTCAAATAGCATTCCATGACTTAGCCTTCATCACGTAAGCAACGCGATACATAGGAAAATCGAGAGTTTGTGGCTCATAACCAAGGTATTAAAAGTTACAATCTGCACTGGTTGGGTCGAGTATTATGTGTGCTGATAGATCGTCTACCTCATCGCACACTATCAAATCCAACTGTTGATAATTAGAAGAAACAGCAACACGATCACGGCTGTGAAAGCTATGCCAATTCCGCTGAACAAACCTGAGGGATGTTGTCTATCAGATTGGGGACTGCGCGACTGTTCACACCATTTGATAGAATCGTTTTCGGACATGATAACGGGAAGTTGTTACTGGCACGCCCTTGACCATAAGGCTGTCGACTCTTCTTCACTAATTTCAACTGCTTTTGCTTATTTTTATGTCTGTCTTACACTCGTACCCGTTTATTAATCTGTCGTTTCGTAGCATGATCAGTGGCCCCCCGAATATTTGCTTGCACATATACGGCCCAAAACTAACATTTTCTGTACATATGTATGTATGAACAGGTGGACAGTCACGACCACTGTCGCTATGGTGGGGCTAAACTAACAAACGGGTCTTCTGCGCACACAGAGTTGGACACCAGGGTCACAACATAACTGCCACAGAATAGATCGGCAGCCGGGGTTCACTAGGTTGTCTAAACAACGACGATTGCTTCGACTGATCGGTTTCGTTTATTATAGGTTTTGTTATGTTTTGAAAGTAGGTCATATACCTACAAAATGACACCGGCTAGACGTCGCAAAGTGTGTCAGCCGAATTGTTTATGTGGATTCAAAATCTGTCATCCAGTGTGAATGATGTTCAGCTTGTAACAATTTGAGGTCCATGAACTTGACTGTATCCTACTAACCCTATAATTGTTAGCAGACGGTTTTGGTCCGTTCAACGTTAGATGCTTGATAACAGTCAGTTGTATAAAAACAACTTACAGTTGATTTATGCACACCATATTATTGTTTGAATCCAAAAGAACGCCCGCAACGGGATTGGTTTTGCATTTTGAGTAAAGGTTTATTAAATTGGTTTTGTGCGTCAAAGTCAAAGCATGCATCTGCAGTGTTTGCTGTGGCTTAAAAGTCTGTGCAATCAGACACTGCACTGCAGATATCCTATACGTCACAGATATTCCTTACTGTGCTGTTGCGTGGCCAGGCGGCAAACTATAATACTGTTATGTCACAATCTTCAAAAACAATAAACAATGGTGTTTCCTGTAACATCGTCAGCTTATGAACACCATCACTAGTCTTTCTGCTTTGGTGCGGTTGTAGACGTTTGGGAGTAGGCTAACTTCAGTTTTAATACCGGCTGTTTCGAATGCTTAATTGTCCGGGCAATAGCTCCCAGCTGTTCAGGAATATTTTGTTTCTGGTTATGAAGAGGTCCATATGGCCATGTATGCAAACGTTGTCACCAAAGCATGCATCTGCTTGTGACGGTTACGTTTATTCCTTTTGCACATTCTTGTTTGACACGCACATCTGTTGTGTGATCAAATGAGGCTGGTAAAAACTTCGCTCATGAAACCTCCCGATTGGCGTACGTGCCATACATAAAATTGAACAAACTAACTTGATCTCTCTGGAAACTTATGTTTACTTTGTGTATGACGAACACTATGCTGTGGTTCATTCACACATCTGTTACTTGCACAAA